>JAPVRG010097226.1:0-15649 GCA_029783565.1 Rhagoletis cerasi | reverse complement strand
ATATGTATACATACATATGTATGTATGTAAATAATTTGTCGTCGCTTTAGTAACGCATTAATGCAATCACTACATTTACATATTTAAACTTAAAAAAAAAATGGAAAAGAACAAAATTAAATAAAAAAATAAGTAGTTTAAAACAATTACAATAAGCAACGGCTGCCAATACTTAAATGAAAATTTAAAAAAGCAACAATATGCTTTTCGCATTATTATTATGTATTTTTTTTTATTTTAAGCATAAATTAGTTCATTTCAATTATTAATGCTTTCAAAAAAAAAAAAAACTTCAGTTGTAACTAATTTTAGTCGTTTTCGTATTTCAGCATGCATTGGAGCTTACAATTAGCGTAGCCACTGTTAACATTTTTTGCTTTTTTTTTTTGTAATATAAATAACCTTAAAATACTTACAAAGTATATACATACAAGGATTTTAGTTCATTAATCGTGTTTTTCTCAATGTTTTTGGTTTTTTCTTTTTCTTCCTCAAGGCTTTAGTTATTGATAAATAATTTTTTAATATCGCGTGGCTTCCATGCCATTTTTATGCATTTATAGTGTGTGTTCTTTTGTGTATTTTATTTTGGTTTAATCTAGTATAAGCGGCGCGTGTGGATGTGTGCTTGTGTGTGTTTTTGACCATGTGAGTTTTTTTTCTCCTGCATGTGTTTGTATGAATTTATGCACTATTTAACCAGTCCAGTTGATTTGCTATGCTACTTAGTGGCTTACTTATATATTTCTTGCGTTTTTAGTTTTATTTGCTTGCTTGCTTGCTTTGGTGCTACCGCCTTGTTTGCCCACAAACGCTAAGCTCACTTGCGGCTCGAAGCTCGCCTGTTCGATGTTTTATAATCTTTTGCCGTTTTTTCTATTTACACTTAAGCGTTTCTGTTTGACAGTTTAGCTTTTTTTCATTGATTAACACCAACATACGACGCGCTTTTCGCCCCTTGCGTTGGCGCACGCTCTACTCTATGGTGCGCTGCGCAGGTGGCTTGGCGTCGGTGGTAGCACATAGTGTAAATTTTTTTATACATACATATACACTAGGAAAAGTACATTTAGATCGTTAACGTATATATGTATATATAACTACAATATATGTATATTACAGCTTCTACGAGAGAGCACAATCAGCCAGCTGCAAGCAAAGTTGCTTAATTTGCCATTCATTTCAGTTGCACTTGCGTAAACGTTTGACACGAAGCTGTGGCTATTTACCAACAACACTCAACATTCGTTCGCTTCTCACCGCCTTCCTCTCGATTATGTAGTTCTTCTGTCCCCTTTTTGTGCTTCAAACTTTTCAAAATAATGCTTTTATATAGTTTTTGTTGCAAAATTCTTCTCGATTTTGTATAAAAGAATTTGTGTTTGCAATTCAATAATTCGTTTATACTTTTATTTTCATTTTAAATGTTTTCGTATCTACTGGAAACTGCATTCAGTTTAGAGTTTGCGGGTTTTTTTCCATATATTTTCATACATACATACTTCATACATTTCGATTTCTTTCGTTTTTCTTTCTTCATTTTTATTGTTTTGCGCTCAATTTCCCACTGTCTCTCTCTCTCTCTCTCTCAGCTTCGAATTCGTATTTATTATAAAAACTAGCGTTTTCACTAATTTCTAATTAAATTAAAAATAGTATTAATAATAGTAGTTGTATAATTTCAGCGTAATTTGGGGGAGTGGGGTTAGAAGACAAAAAAGCACGTAAAGCACTGTACAGACCGTAGGCAATACATACATGTACATATATTTTTTGGGGTTGTTTGCTATCCATATATACATATTTATGTGTAGTTCCCGGTATCCTTTTCATATTTATATATTTTTTTTCTTGTAAACTACGATAAAGTTAATGCTTTGTTCTTCACTCTTCTTGCTGCTTTTTTTTTGCTTTTTTTCGTGCTTACGCTTTTTGCAGTTCTTTTTTTATTTAATAATATAATTAAACACTTATAATTACATACTTTAAATAAGCAACTACACGTACAAGCTAGTTTATTTGACAACGCACTCACCGCCGGCCAACACACTTTTTCGATTTGAACACGCGATTGAGCGGCGCTAAATTCACCACAACACTACCATCCACCCAGAAGAAAGAAAAAAAAAACAGTATCATCACAATCACACTCGCTCCTCTGTAGAAGAGCAGCAGCCAAAACGCGCACTAACCGCCACAACAAAGTGACCATTTTCCATTTTCCCCTATTCATCTATGATCAAAGCGCCAAGCTGACAGTCGGTCCTACTCCACAGTAGTGTAGGTGCGCTGTAGCCGCAAAATGGGTTCGTATCGCTGTGGCAGTTTGTGCTTGAGGCTACGTGAGTCTACTTAAATTTAAATGGTATTTCGGGCGTTGCTACTGGTAGCGTTGGAATCTTGAATCTTGCTGCGTAGTGCTGCTGTTGCTGCTGGGGTTTCTCTTTTTTTTACTGCTACCGTGGCGGCGCTTTATTGTCCTTCGTAGAATTTCGTCACCTTGGCAACTTCCTCCCAGGCTATAAAATACAAAGAATTTTAGTGGTGGTATAAAAAGTAGAAATTGTTTTGGAGAAGCGAGAAAGGTTTTATGTGAGTTCGAAAAGATAAAAGCTAAACATTGATTTAGTTGTACGCGCATCGAAATGAGTGACTTTTTTACAAATTGCTTAAAGTTCCGGTTTTTGAGTGGCCACTTCACTTTTATGGGCCATCATTCACTAATTATCAAATCATCCAAAAAAAGAGCTACAAGAAGATTACACCCGAAGAGCAGACACTTCAGCAGCATTTCTGCCAAAAACTGTAAACGCCAAATTTGTTAGGAAAACAATTTTAGGACCTAATAAATTTTCAAAATTCGCCGTCGGCGTCTTCTGTCGTTTCTTAGGACTGATAGCGCGGCGCGTTGCTAGGTCGGCTAGCGAAACATTTTGTATAAATGGTATAAATTCTTTAAGTTTTTATTGGGCCGTATTGTGTTCGTACTAATCGAAAATTTAAAATTTTTGTATAGAAAAGTAATAGGAAAATTTCAAATTTTCGATTCGTACGAAAACAAGAATACGGCCCATTATACATACATATTTTTGTTTCACAAATCCATCGAACCGTAGATTTTAAATTGTTGACGAATTTTTCACCATGGAACTTACGAAAATGTGCACATTTTTTTCAAAATAGAAACGGCCTCAAGTTCCATAAAATTGTTTAACGAAAATTTTTTAACGAAAAATTCGATGCTTGAGAAAATTTTTTTGAAGATTTTCTTTAAATGAATTTTCAGATCTAAAATTTTAACGAATATTTAAATTTTTAACGAAAATTTAAATTTGTAGTAGCTTAAGTTTCTAGCGAAAATTTTAAAAATTGGAGCAACATTTTTGTATAATAAAATTCAACGAAAGATTTTATGTTTGAGGGAAATTTTTTTAAGTTTTTCTTTGAATGGATCATAAGTTCTTAAGCTACGAGCAGTTTTAAATTTTAAACGAAGATACAAAATTTTAACGAATATTTTAACGAAAATTTAAATTTTTACGAAAATTAAAAATTTGGACCAACATTTTTGTATATTAAAATTCAACGAGTTTTTTAACGAAAAATCTTAAATTTTTTTGAAGTTTTTCTTTACTTGAATTTTGAGTTCTTAAACAGCGATCAACTTTAAATTTTAAACAAAGATATAAAATTTTTATGATAATGTAATTTTTTAACGAAAATTTATAATTTCTACTTAAGTTTATAGCGGAAAATTTAAAATTTGGACAAAAATGTTTGTATAAAAAATTCAACGAGTTTTTAACGAAAAATTTGATGCTTAAAAAATCTTAACGAATATTTAATTTTTTAACGAAAATTTTAATTTTTACGAATAACTTAAGTTTATAGCGAAAAATTTAAAATTTGCACCAAAATTGTAGTATAATAAAATTCAACAAAAGTTTTTTAACGAAAAATTTGATGCTTAAGAAAATTTTTTCTTTAAATGAATCTAAGTTCTAAAACAACGATCAGTTTGAAATTTTAAACGATCTAAAATTTTAACGAATATTTAATTTTTTAAAGAAATTCTAAATTTTTACGAATAACTTAAATTTTTAGCGAAAAATATAAAATTTTGAACCACCACTTTTACTTTTGTATGATAAAATTTAACGACGGTTTTTAACGAAAAAATTAAGGTTTTTAGGGAACTTTTTTGAAGTGCATCCAAAGCTCTTAAGGCAACGATAAGTTTTTAAGTTTAAACGAAGACTTAATTGAATTTGCATGAAATTTTATTACGAAGATTTCAACCTTAATTCTTCAGGGAGCAACTTTCACGTCAACAGCCGCATAGTTTTCCAACCTTTGCTTTACCCTCCGAAAAATCTTATAGTTTCTCATTTCGCAAGACTTACCGGAGCCAATGAAATCCACAATTATCTCATTGTGTTGCAACGAGCTGTATGCGTTCGACATTGTTGGCGGTATGAAGTGTATGTCGAATTCTTTGCGTTGGATGTTCACCACAACGGATGGTGATGGATTTGGTGATTGTGGCGGCGGTGTGCTGCCCGATGCATCGTATGAATTGGCATTGTTGTTGCTGCTACTGCTGCGGCTGCGCGAAGCACTGTTGCTACTACCGCTTTGGTGATAATGGTGGGGGTGGTGGTGCTGCTGCTGCTGGTGTTGTTGTTGATGGTATGGATTACGATAATGTTGTTGTTGTTGTTGATGCTGGTAGTGATTTGGCGCATCTCTGACGTATGCTGTCGACTGTGAACGCTGCTCGCGCTGGTGTGGCGGCTCATAACCGGCATTGGCATTGCCATAAGAAGTACTTCTGTACTGTTGCTGTTGATGTTTTTGTCTATATGAGCGTTGCTGTTGCGGTTGAGGTGGCGGTGGCTCCATTGGTTGCTGATGTGGCTGCTCGGCAGCTGCACGGGCCGCAGCCAAAATCGCATTCTCAATGTCATTGCAAGTTTCCAGCTGTTGCAGCTGTGGCGTTTCGCTGTCTCTTCTTTGCGATGACGGCTGTAGCTGTTCGGAGTCAGGTGTGACTGTAACAGACGCCTGGCTGACCGTTTCATTGCTTTCGCCAGCATCTTGTGCACCTAGAAGCGCGATGGCTTTGTCGCCACTACTTTCCACCACAGGAACCTGCAATTTCTTGCCACCCTCTTTAACTGCAGCCGCAGTAGCTGGCGGTGGGGGCTGTGAAAGCTCGGCCGTTGAGACGCCAGCAAACATTGTGGAGTTTTCTGCAAACGCCGAACTATTGTTCGCATTCGAAATATCAGACGATATTCCAGAATCATTGAAGCATGCGGCGGTATTGGTCGACGTAGCTGTGGATGCTGTTTTGGTAGTCACTTTGCCCTCAGAAGTTGCCTGTAGCTGTTCGTCGCTCGCAAACTCGTCTGCGCACTCGTCCTCGGCGACACTTTCGTCAAAGAACTTCAGCTCGTCCTCGTTGAAATCGCCGAATGTGAACTCAATGCCCACTGCGCTGCTGTCACCTGCGCGATCATCGTTCAAAATAATGACTGCCGGCCGATTGCTGACACTGCCGCCCCCTGTGGCAGCACCTCCAGCAGCCGCTGTGTTGGTGCTATGGCTGGTTGCTGTTCCACCTGACGCAGGGTTGACTTTGTTGCTGCCGCCGGCGCTGCTTGCATGCGGTCTTTGCGTTTTGCTCAAAGCGGAGGGCATCATTACCACCGCGCTGCCGGCAACAAAAGCGGGTTGCGAACGCAGAGTAGGTTTGCTGGCCAATACCACCACATCCATGGGAGTCGACAATGTCTGGGTGGCGGTGCTGGATTTTTGTGCAACATGACTGAGTTGCTCACCGGTCACCTCAGCGCTTAACAGTTGTTGCGCCCTGTCTTTCTTGTTCTTCCGCGCTGTGTTGGTAGCAACAGCATCAGGAGCGTTTATTGTGGTGGTGGGCAGCGCCGCTACACTGGTGTTAGTGGTTGCTGCAACAAACACCGCTGTCGGCGACTTTTCCTTTATCTTGCGCGTCGTTGTGATCAATGGTGCTGGTGCTGGCGCTGCTACTGCTGTCACATTTGACGATGACGCTGCTAACGGTGAGGCTGCCGTCGTCATCGCATAATGCGTGCTTGAGGTAGTTGTTGCTGCGGCGTTGGTGGTTTGTGACGCTGGCACAGCGCTTGGCGGCTCTGTCGTATTTGAGGTCGGCGGCATTGCTGCTGACTGAGGTCCAAGACCGCTTTTGTTGGCTAGCTGCTTGGCAGCTGCTGCGAAATTAAACTTTCCGACGCTCGAAGCGTTAGTTGCTAGCGTTGAGGGAGCGGCTAAAGCTGCAACACCTGAGCTGGCACTGCCGGCGCTGCTGACTGAACCGGCTGCAGTGGGTGGGGAAATTGACACGTTTGTGGCGCTGTGCCGCTTCACAGTTTTCTCCAACGCCGGGTACTGCTGGTCCAAGTTACTGCTGTTGACGCTGTAACTGTCGTGCTCCATACTCTTTGATTTCTGTAGCGTCTGTTGCTGCAGCTGCTGTTGGTGCTGCGTCGCTTGATGCTGTGGCAAGCGGGTTGTGTTGCCGTTGTTTGCGTCAACTTTGTTGACATCTGGGACGGTGTGTGGTGCTGGCTGTGGTGCTGGCTGACACACTGACTGCTTCGACTGCTGCCCCGGTCGGTTTTTCCACGACCGCATGGCTGACACTGCTGGCCGCCGATGGTTGAGTTGACGCAGCGACCAAACTCTGCGAATACGAAATTGTCTTTGAAGCGCCGGCGGACGCCGATGCCCCCGAGGGGTTAGCGGAGGCTTTGCTGACATCCGCAGCCGTCGCATTCATCGCGTTGGTGGTAACCAGTTCTGGGAAATCTGGCTTGCTAGCGAGCTTCTTGCTCTTACCCGGCTTGGCCGCTGAGCTTGTGACTGAGGAAGCAACAGTTGCTACGCTGGCAGCTGCATTATTTGCGTTCGTCAGAGAGGCGGAGGCAGGGGCGGGTGCAGCTTCCACATTGACTGCGTTTTGTTGTGGATGGTCGGCTGCGTTGTTGGCGACACCTGAGCCGACGTTGCCGTTGCCGTTCCCCGCCAAGCTGTTGTTGTTGTTGTTGGGTGCATCCAGGCTGGGCCAACGATCAACCGCTGCTGCGGCGGCGATGTGTGCATAGGAAATGGGCGCGGACGATGGCGAACCACCACTCGTCGCGCTCTTCGGAGTTTCTGGCGTCGTCGTCGTCGCTGCGGAGGAGACGGGCTTATGACGTTGTTTGCTCTTAGAGGCGGATACTGCCGTTGATTCTATGGGCAAGGAATGCACCGAATCGAGATCACTGGAATCGGATTTCTCCGAAGGTGGCACTGAGGAAGTTGACTTGCGGCGCGACTTATCTGTGGCGCTGCCGCTCATGTTATGCACATTCGCATGTTGATGCTGATGCTGTTGCTGTCTGCTGCTGCTGCTGCTGCTGCTGTTGGTGCTGTTGATGTTGTTGATGCTGCTGTTGCTGTTGTTGTTGCTGATGATGGTGGTGGTAGTGGTATTGGCCTTGCGGTTGATAGCCGCCGTATTGTTGGTACGAATGATTACTGTTGCTGCTATTATTTGAATTATAGTGATTGTTGTAATTGGAATTATAGTTGTTGTGATAGTCAATGCGTCCACCATCACCCCCACCGCTATTGTTGTTGTTACCACTGTTGCCATAAGTGTTGTATCCATGCGCATTGTTGTTATAGTATTTGTAACGAGATTGTTGTTGCTGTTGCTGCTGCTGCTGTTGTTGTTGTTGTTGGTTGCCAAACGTTGAGGCGTTGTTACTGTTGTTATTGTTGCCTTTCTGTGTATTTATTACAAAATTGTGCGCACGTGCAAAACCGCCAGTTGTGCCAGCGTTATTGCTATTGTTGTTGTTGTTATAATTGTAGCTGTTGTGGCCTGTGTTGTTGTGATAATTCGAACCCTGCGTGAAATGCGTTTCATCGTTGGCAGCGCGCTGCTTCTTTGGCTTCTTCTTCTTGGTGACCACATGGAATTCGGCAGTCTCAGATATCACTGTATTCATCGAAAGCAAATCGATTGCAGAAATTACCGGAGTATTAGCGGATTGACTATTTTGACGTTCCGAATTTGTGGCAGTTGGTGTCGCAATTTTCGTTGGAGTGGTGGTGGACAGCACTAAGACCTCGGATTTCTTGCGTTTCTCCAGCTTCTCCGTTTTTTCTGGCTTCTCTAGTTTTTCTTGCTTTTCTAGCTTATCAATCTTTTCGTATTTATCGTACTTTTCCGACTTCACAGTACCCTCCAATTTATTATTTGTCAGTTTTTCATGTCTATCGCTATTGTTCTCTTTATCTTTCTCTTTGTCCCTTCCCTTTTCCTTTTCAACGTCACGTTCTTTATCCTTATCCTTATCCTTATCCCTTTCCTTTTCTTTCTCCTTATCCTTGCTTTTCTTATCCTTCTTTTCCTTCACTTTCTCCTCTACGTTGTTTGCAATGGAGGCACCGTTGCCTCCAGCACCGCCAGCACTACCCTCAGTGCCAAGATACTGCAGCTCCTCGGTGCCCCAAGAACGCCGTTCGCCTTTGCGATTATTTGCTGCTGTCGCTCCCATTGCTCCTGTTGTGTTGGCCACTACAGCTACTTGCTTACTAGCGCTGCTGACTGCAGCCGTAGCTGCTACTTCCTTGCTGCCGCCATCAAAATTCTTATTTATATCGGCTGTAGAGACAGAATTATTTTTAGCCCCCTTTCCACCGCCACTGCCTTTGCTGCGCATTGTTACATTGTTGCTCTCTGTGGTGGCGGCCGACCGCTTCAGCTCGCCTACATCGATTTTGGCACAACTGCGTAACTCTTCCAGCGAGTTGCTTTTCTTCATTTTATTTTGCTTCACCTTTTCCTTCTTGCGTTCTTTCTTTTTGCTGTTCTCACCAAATTTGCTGTTGCCACTGCCGCCACTACCACTCTGTTTGCTATCCTCCTCTGTACTCTCGATGAATTTGACCAACACCTCTACCGGATCCTTGCCGCGATAGCCAGCCTCGTTCTCCACATCGACGGGTATGGTATTGTCCTTTTGCGGCTTCTTTTTAGCCTTGGCCTTCGCCTGCGATTGCCCTGAGCTGACAACAATACTGCTACTGTTGCTGTGTTGTTGACGCTCACAGTCGTTGCCGTTCTCGTCTGTCTGACGCTAGCATGGCAAAAATATTATAAACTTATTTATTTGTTCTAACTTTTCGATCGATTTACTTACCGAGAGGGGCAGCGACTTGGTGTAACTGCCGATGCCAATACTGCTGTTGCCACCACCGCTGCTCGCGCTATTGTTTGCATTGTTGCCGGAGCTGACACTATTTGGAACCATAGATGCGGAATTCCTTGCTGACGCTAATGAATTTACACTGGCGCCAGCAGCACCTTCGCCCTTCTCGCCCATCACCGATTTAATGGACCGGTAACGCTCGTCTAACGGCATCGGGAGGGAACAGGACGCTGCTGCTGACTTTAGTGTGCCACCAAGAGCGTTAACCGAAATGGCCACTTCACCACTATCACACAAACCGCCTTCTCCGCTATCGATTTGATGAAAGCGTATCACTTCATCGACATAATGATGGGAACGTGTTGGCGCAAAGTCAGCACCTTCACGAATCAAGTTTGGACGTGGTATACGCATATCAATATCCACACGCTCGTAATAAGGCAAGCCCTGATAAAATGTATGAGCAAAAATTAAAAAAAAAAAAATGTTTAAGAGAGTTTTGCCATCACTTACCTGCCCGCCGTCTTGTGCTTTCGACGGCAAAATTTGCTGCTGTTGCTGTATATCTATCATATCGCCGATATTAATAATGTAATCACCGCTACCGCTCATGGAGTTGGCGTTTTTCACTCCGGTATTGCCGATACCTACGCCAGTTGCCATGGTGCTACCGACACCGTGGCCACTCGCTGTGGTCGCCATGTTGCCACTGCCTCCACTGATACTCGTTACACTAGCACCAATGCTATTGCCACCCTCCTTGCTGCATAAACTTGTCGAGTGTGTGCTTAGTCCACCGGTTGCGTTATTACCGCCGCCAGCGCCACCAACTGCACCAACCAAAGTGTTGTTGCTATTCAAAGCAACTGAGGCGGTTTCCACGCCTAGCAAAATAGCACGGCGTACTCGTTTATCTGCGTAGACGGACGCCTGCTGTTCGAAACTGCTTAGCAAACAATTGGCAACATTTACGTTGCTGGGCAAACTGCCACCTTCACGTTGTCGCGATGATACCGACGAGTTCTTCTTGTGGCGTGATGTGTGATTTTGGCGACGATAATCGGATGGCAATTGTAGGAGATCCTGCAGGGAGCCGCCCTGTTTTTGCTGATTACGATTTTGTGAGTGTGGGTGATGGCGATGACTATCGGAACGGGTGGATGTTATGCCCAGATCTTCATTTTCCACTTTTTGTAGCAAGTCCTGCGGAATAATATGGTAGTAACTAGGGATATTTCCGCTTGAAATGTATTATTATTTATGTACTTACCAAAAATATCTCGCTTTTATCTTTTTTATCTTTGGGCGTTTTATAGGTGTAGGCCTCTTCAAGTAACTTTTTTAAATCGGGTTCTTCCAAATCTGAGACATCAGATTTCTGTAAAAAAAAATAATTTATAGAAAGCGTAAAGTGTAAAATTTAATTAAATCAATACTAAAATTCTGATCTGACTATCAGCACTTAAAAAATGGTGTGCAGGAGTGGGAAAATTGAAGAAAGTAAAATATTATATTAGACAACGCCAATTTTGATAATAGCTTCCAACGGTCATTTAACATATGATTTCTATTTTTTCGGTCAAATTTAATCGTTATTTTTTTGATTTTTATTTTTTCAATAAAAAATAATCGTTATTTTTGATTTTTATTTTTCGATCATAAAAGATTTAAATCGGTCATAAAACAAGTAGTCTCCTTTATAACGGTTAAAAATGATAAAACAAAATCAAACAATAACGATTGCTTTTTGATCGAAAAAATAAAAATCAAACAATAACGACCGTTTTTTGAACGAACAATAGAAATCATGATATTTAACGATTATTTTCGGTTCCTGGTTTTAAAATTTTTTTTTTTTTAGTTTTAGTTAATTTTTATAAAAATATGGTTCATTTAAAAAAAAACGGTATAAATCCAAGTTCCAGCATTTGTGCTATATTAAAAAAAAAATCAACAAATTTTCCTACAAATTTCAAGCTTTTTTTTATTACTTCTCTATTAAAAATTTTGAGTATGCAGTAGTTTGTAGCCCATTCAATTTTAGTATAACAAAGTGTAAGTTTGAAGAAGCTAGGACACCATTGATTTTTGGCAATTTTTCGTTTGTTAAAGGTGCTGCTTATTTTCTCTATAAAAAAAATCTCGAATATACTTTGTGGGAAGAAAATATACAGCGCCGTCAACAAATAAAAAAATGACAAAAAGCAACGGTAAGGCCTAGCTACTTCAAACTTGCACTAAAATTGAATGGGCATACTCAAAAACTTTCTAAGAAATATAACTAAAAACCTTGAAATTTTTACGAGTTGAATTTTTTTTTTTAATATGTATTGTACAAATTTTGAAACCTGATCATACGATTTTCTGTTAAAGAACAAACTATATTTTTATAAAAAAAAAAATAACTAAATTTAAATAGCAAAAAAATTTGTTAAAACTTGTCAATATGTTGCGCGCTTATAGTTTTGACACGGAGTGTATGTAAATACTGCCATACATTTTTCACATGCACTCTTACACACACACATTTGCACACAAATCTTAAAGCGAATGGTGTGATCATAACCTTAATATTCCTTCATTTCCATAAGAGCCGTTAATTGCACTTTAAAGTAGGAAACCTTTGTCGGGTTAAAGTTCGATCGGATTGCACTTGAAAAACGCTTTAAAAGTGAATATTCTTAAAACTGTACTTCTTATCGTTCTTTGAACTTACACATTACCACACCAACTTTTGAATGGCGAGCTTAATAAATTGTTAAGTTTTCAAACAAAAATAATAAAAAAATATTCAAAACTCCAGCCTATACGATATCTTTAAAACATTATGCTAATAACATATCTTTCGTATTTGATAAATTTACATACATGTGTGTGTATTCAAGTATATAATTTGATTCGGTTTAGTCGCGGCGCCGTTGCAATAATGCGGTTTTTTCGGTTTACTTTTAAATTAAAACACTTAACCACTTTACTTATACCCAGACGGACATAGTACACCGAACATCAACGATTTACTGTTCACTCCAATGACGATCCAGTCATTTCAAGTCGTTTTCCTCGGCCTCTGAGTTTGTTGTTTCTGTTTCTGTTGCTTTTGGGTAATTGGGAGTTGTCGCAACACTCACCGCTAACGGTGCATTGCGGTTTTCTATGTTTTCTTTTTTTTTTTAATATTACATATTTTTTTTTATCAAGTAGAAGCTGATAGCAAAGAATATACATACATTCATATGTATGTATGTACGACAGAACAATTCTAGCTGATTATTGCCTTTGTCTTGTTACCAGTACGTACCAACTGCTGCTGCTATCTGCTATCAGTGTGCGAATGGAAGGTGCGGTACGGTGACAAACAGCAAACATTTGACAAACACTTTGAATACCAAAGTACATACATACATATGTATGCATGTATGTATTAAGGCAATGCAAAAAGGTGTACGCGTTCGTCTGGTGATATGTAAATACATATTTATGTATGTACATACAGATGTACGGAAGAATATATATGTATGTTAATATACACAATTATAAATATGTATAAGACTTAGCCCATTGCGCAAAGATATACATACATACATAGTATATGCAAACCAACATATTTACATATGTATATACATATATACAAACAGCACAAACTTTGATTACAATGCATCGACAACAGTAAATTACTTAATTGAGAAAATGTGTCTTTTGAGGGTTGAGGTTGAGATAGCCAACACAAGACATTGACTAAATATTTAGAATTTCTGTAATAGACACTACATTTGGAAATGAGTATGAAATTCCTGGCCAAGCGACTTTGACGTGAGCGGCGGTCATCTTAGGAAGTGTAAATCAAAGAATGCAAGTTAAGAATGGAAGAGTTTTTACTATAAACAAGTAATCAAATTATTTAGCAATTAAAATTTAAATGGCTATAACTTACTAAAATAAAGGTATTTGAATTATTTCATATTACTTTCCACATGATACCGCTTTAATTACATACATAAATATGTACATATATATATATATATATGTACACACGCAGCTATCACTTGTCCTTTGAATGTGGCAAAATAAAGATATTAATAATTAGCGTAGAAAAATTATGAAAGCTTTGTGAAATGCATTTGGAAAGTAATCGGCAAGTTCATATGTATACTATGTACATAAGTATATATATATCAAGACCCACATGAGCATTTTAAAGGCCATACTATTGATTTCTAATTTTTTTATTTCCGTCACATTGATCAACACAACTTCGTTAGGCGGCAGTGTCTTTTCTAAACATCAAACTGATGTGTGTGACGCCATTCTTCCGCTCCCACTTCTAGGCAGTTGTACAACAAGCGCCGTGCTCTATTGGCACCGCAACTTAAAAGCGATACATTTGCTCAAGGTTGTACTAAGTGATTTAATTCTGCTTATATGTACATGTACATGACATACATATGTATGTACGTAGAGATAGAGCAAATGAAATGCATCACTTACCTTTGTGTCGATTGTTGTATTTGTAGTAGATTCATCTGTTTTTCCAGTATTGGCAGCATTCACAATAGTTGGATGCTCTATTGTGGCACTTTTGCCGGCTATCCCACCTGCATCTCCGGGCACATCGTAGGATGTGCTTATTATATTTGTTGCAGTGGCGTTGGCAGTGTTGTTACCGTTGCCTCCTGCTGACTTGGTAACAGCAGCATCAGACATTGAATTGTTTGGCAAATTGGCGATAGTATGGTCTTTGTTGACTTTCGTTGAAGGTATAAAGGATGTTGGTGTTGGTGTAGGTGTTGGGGTCGTGGTTGTCGAAGTGGTTGTGGTCGTGATTTCACTTAAAGTGGCACCGGCTATGGACACAATAGGTGTGTCAGGTATGATGGCCGCGGCGATCGATGCGGTGACAGATAGAAGAGTCTTACCACTGATTTCATTGTTCATTTTTCTGCACCAGAAGGGGGAGAAGGGCCAACAAATGCCATTAATATAGTGAAGAGTATAATGTGATTGACCGTAGAATCGTGAGTGTTTTCTTGAACAATGATAATACGGATAAGAGGATCTGCTATAAATAATAAACGACGTGTATTTAGATGGGCGGTATACTGTCGAACGCCGAGATGTAGTGCCACGAATTGCAATTTCACATCAGTACGATTCTACAGCATTTAGCGGTTAGGTTTGTTATCCCAAAGCCGGTGTTCACACCACAGGCGTACGTGGCTATGACGACGTTGGCGTATGTAACCACAAGAGCTGCGCCAGCTCTTCGTAACCAAGAATTAACTTTCCAATAAAATGTTATTGCTATGTATATCTGCTGTGGAGTTTCTTTCAAATGCTGTACTATATTAATGTTTTTAGTCAAATTGATTTTTTGTTCATTATGCTATTTTAACACTGAAAATCAATTAATGCATATCAGCAGTTTTTTCCCCCAAGTGATACACCAGAATGGCCACCAGGCTAGCCACGTTTATTTTTATTTAAATTGCTGTTTCTTTTTTCAATCGGTACTTTTCAATGTCCTTTTTCAGATGAGTTTCAATAAGATCTTTATCTTTACACACATTATTTTGTGAATAATTTAGAAGTTTTTGATCAATTTACACGATTTTTCGCTGCGTAACATACACAAAAGTAAAAATATGAAAAACGGCGATTTGTCAAAAGTTTTCGCCATTTCAATCACTCGGTTTGATATGCCGCAAGCCAAACCATCGTAGAGAGAAAGAGACAAAAATAGGGTGTCCGAAAGGAAATACGCTAAAGAGAAAGCCCGAGAAGAAGGAATGCAAAACGAAATGCGAAAAACGGCAAGAGATCATTTTAAATTTTAAGGTTATAAAACCTGTGCTACAATTCATATGTATTAGGTCTGTTCGTGTACGCTACAGTAAGTCATTTGATTCCTGAGAATTGCTCTCGAGAGCTATCCAAAGAAAAAAAAAAAAATATTTCAAATCGTATTTAAAATAAGTCTTTATTTACAATTTTTTAATTTTTTGACACTGAAGAGAGCTCATCTTTTTTGTCACTTCTGGCTTGCAAGAAGTAGCAAGTAATCAGCTATTTTCTTAAGCGGTAAATGTTTACAAATAAAGATTTATCAAACAAAAACTTACAACTTCCTCTCAAAATCAATTGTCGTTTTGCTCTCTCCAATTCCCCTTTGCAAGTTTTTTGCGAAATCGTCAAAACATGAAAGCGCGTAACAATTGTTACGAACTATTACAAATTGTTGGGTGAAAAAACGCAGAACTATTATTTTGCAGCGAAAATTGCAAAAAGGTTACCCATTTTGCAATACCAACTTGAACTGTAGGATAATTTTTAAGTGTTTTTTACCTAACGAATTGCTGTTTATACTCAATAAATATCAACTGAATGAATTTTTAATTATTTTT
>JAPVRG010097216.1:0-11797 GCA_029783565.1 Rhagoletis cerasi | reverse complement strand
GTGTTGGAATTTGTTGTCCCTCTTCTTCCTTGTGCGAAGAATGGCTGATATTTGACGTGCGTGTACCGAAAGCAAAAACAAAATACATGTAAGTTTTTGTTTTTGTACTACCGCTACCACCTTATATAAATTCGCCTTGGTTCAGATCAACTGGCATATTTAAACGTACAGTGAAAATTAGTATGTAAATGGCAAAGTAGAAAAATGTGAAAACAAGATGACCTCAGCTGAATCAAAGTAATCGCCTTCGAAAACCATATAATAATACAAAAATATCATATAATATATGTAAATATGTATAGCGACACATTAACACCTGGAAGAATATCTTTGTCAAGAAATAGTAATGCCTACACTGACATATTTAGCGAAGTGCTAAAAAGGGGAATATTTGGTACCATTTTCCTTCTGTTTCCCAAAGAAGTGTAGGAGAGTCGGCGTCACTGGAAATAAGGCAGCCAGTATTGTCGAAATTTACAATTATTCGGTTTAGTGACTTTCCCTTTTTGTATTCCACCATGAAGCAGATCGGAATTCGCGCTCTCTGGGAACACAATACCTGTAATAACTGTATCATGCTACGAACCTAAATAAGAAAGTTAACACATAATCGTTTGAAATAAATACAGCTTTTAAATGCCATTCGAGCTGGTTTGTACTACCAAACTATTTTGGTTTTTTTTTTTTTTGGTAAGCCACATTCTGGCAACAGTGGTGATATTAGAATTAACTCGATTAAATAGAAGGCTAATGTGAATGTCAAGCGATAATTGAACAATACCAAAAAGAACATGGTACCTATATTCACTCGTCAGTTTAAACGATGCAACGATGCAGCTATGTATAAAAGAGGCGTAAAATGAAGGAATAAATGCCGCAGTTGGCTAGCGCCTAATATCTGGTTTTTCATCTGCATAAGTATACATATATGTACATATATTTGTACATATTTTAAATGTCACCATTCTCCACATCTTCCGCTTTCTTGCCTTAAATCCATAGCGCACAAATTGCTGCACAAGCCTTCTGAAGACTCCACACCCAGATATGAGCGGCTGGCAAGCACTTAGCAAATATTAAAAAAAAAACCGTCAATGAAAGCCTCGGCAATGAAATTCGTAGAAGTATTCATGTATACCTATACGTATCCTTAATGCCGTACCAAACATTTTCTTTCTTTCAAATCTCCTACCTAATATAGGACCTTTCAGATTTTACTTTCGATTTCGTTATTTACTACAATTATGATGCCTTTTTTGCTTGTCCTGCATGCCATTCTGCTTAGAATGATTTAGTGGTTACGGTAGAAGCTTTCGCTCGCGGCATATTTTCCAACAACCTGCTTTGCTTGCTGGCTTTCAACGCCTCTACAGCAGCGCTTTTAATAGCACAAATTGAAATTCAATCGATACAGAAAACGTCTATTTTTAAGTGGTGTGTGCACATTTAACTTTTCTTGCACCCCTATGTAGCTGCTTGCTTGTTGCTATTGTTTCCCTCTCTTTCACTTTCCTCTCGCTCGCGCATTGTTTGCTGGGCGGTTTTATAACCTTTCGTTGTTTGTGTACCATTCGAAAAAGCTTGAGCTGTACTTCTATCTATTTAGACATTTTTCACTCCTTGATTAAAAATGAAATTGAGATAATTAACTATAATCGAGAACAGGCTTTATTACTTTTCGGTTGATGAAATATGTAGTACATTTGTAGGTAGGTCTTTAATAGCCGCAAATATTAATTTCACATTTGTGGTATATGCATACGTGCAGCTTTCGCCATAATTATTAGGCGCCCTAATATATAATGATTTTTTTTCATTTTTCAAAGTGAAGTATAGGTTATTTATTAGTGAATGATTAAAGTATTAAGAAATTAATAAGAATAACACACTTTGATTTGGTAAATAAAAGAATAAATAAATAAATAAATAAAATACGTAGATTAACAGGAACCAAATTTAAATTTTTTTATCCAGAGTTTTCGAGAATTTGTTTCATAGCCCCATAAATTGTAGTATAATAAAATGCATATTTGAAGAGGCTAAGAATTCGAGAACCCACTTTGTATGGATGAAAATACGTGACAACTTCAAAAAAAAAAATATCAAAAATAAACGGGCTTTTTTTAGTAACTTCAAACTTGCACCAAAATTTATGGGACTATAAAACTGCATGCCCTAAAAGTTCATGAAAACTCTGATTGAAAAAATCAAAATTTGGATAACAGTTAATCTACGTATTTTGAACTATAATGAAATATTAATGTTTTTTTATTAATTAACACTTTATTTATTCACTAATAAATAACCCATAATTTACTTTGGAAAACAAAAAAATCATTATATATTGGGGTGCCTAATACTTATGGCCAAGGCTGTATATATGTATCTGTGTACATTATGGTGGTCCAAAAATACACAGGAAAATCAACTTCTTGGACTTAACTTGCTGTCGCCCCCCAGAATTATAGATAATGGAAAATAAGGAGATCCGTATTTTTTTATTTTGAAATCGGTTGATATTTAAACTGTGCCGCCGGGGGGCCTTGAAGTTTTCCATATATTTTGCATGATGAAAACACATTTTTTTTTGTAGAAAATAAAGATTTTTCGATCGAATTAAAATATTTCCCTTCAGAAATCTTCCAACAATAGAACTATGATGCAAATTTAACTCAAGAATTATAAAATTTTTTTTTTTCAAAACGTGTGTGATGTGGTTACGAGCACATAAAAAATAAAAATTTTTGTAAATAAGAGATGAGATTATCGGTTATGAAAAAATAGTTAGTAAAATTTTACGGTTAAATATGCATCATAATTTTATTGTTTGAAGATTTCTGAAGAGTAATATTTTGATTCGATCAAAAAATATTTATTTAATCCATATAAAATGTATGGAAAACTTCAAAGAAAAACTTTGGATCGCCCTAGTGTGCATACATATATAGTATATGTATGTATATATGTAGTACACATACACTTTTTTAATGTACACAATTATCAGAAACATATTTATAAGGTGTCATTGTTTCAACAGATAATCAATCGCATCCCTTTGATAGTTAATCAGCTGTGAAAGAGGTCGTTGGAGGTACTGTAGCGAAGTAATGTAGACCATGTACATATGTATGTATGTAACAGGGCCAAAGCTGAAAAAACAAAGTTGGAGGCTTGGGCATTACTGCCCCTTACCCTTCTATTTACAACATGCATAACTTCATGCGCTCACAACCCAACAAACACCAAACGAAAATTTCCCCAACCTTTAACAAATTTATGTTTCTCAATTCCCGGCATTGGAAAAATGTACAACTCTCAAGCTGAGAACGTTGGATAAAAAGTTTAGAATTAGCATTTTCTCAAGCCGAGAACACACAAGCTTATGTTTCTAAAGTGGAGGTTAAGCTTAAACCCCACGTTGGAGATTGGAGTAGATATTCGTTCTCAACTCAATCTCAATTTTTTGTCAAACCTAAATGTTTATTGGGATCAGACTATACACTGTGTGAGTCTGCATGTGAAATTTGGAATGCTCGTGCATGCGTGAAGTAGAGCTCTGTATATGCCCTGCCCCTCCCTTTTTGGTTTTACCTTCGCTTATGAATGTGCCACCAACGTTCCAATTATTGTCTCCATCGTGGCATGGTGAGTTTTTTTCCTTTCTTTATCGCACTCACTTTCATTTTTACCGTTGCTGCTGCTGCAAAGCCGAACAGTGGGCGATATAATTAATCACACGCATATACATATATAAGTATGTGTATATGTGAGTTTGCGAATTTTTTAATAGCATCGTGGATGCTTCACGCACTGCAACTGTGCTCCTTACGTTGCTGTGTCCACTTGGTGCTCTATTATTTGTTTTCTCCTACAGTGGCGGTTATGGAGCGGCAAGCGCGCGTGTCAAAAAATACCGTCATTAGGTTCAGGTTGCAGATAACAGTGCAGCGAATTGTGTTTGTTGGGAAATTTAAAATATGTGGGTGGATCTGCCACGTCAGTCTTTCACCCATTTTGGTGGATCCCAAAAGAAGTTGACATGTTCTTTAAGCAGTTGAACGGTAATTAAAAAACAGCCCACAATAGTAGGGTAGGGTAGTAGACCAAAAACAAAAAATTAAGTTCAAACAATTAGAACCAAATTTGTCATCACTATTTCTTAAAAAAAAATAAACATTTCAGATTACTTTAACATTTCTGCCCACAAGGGCGTAGTTAAAAATCTATCTTTACTATATTGGAAAGTACTCTTTTTGGACTAAAAATGTAGCACATGTCCAGTTCTATTATAAAGAAATCGGAGCTTGTTTCCTAATTGTTTCCGCTATCTTCATATAAACGAGCCTACAAGCCCGCGGAAAAATGTTTACGCCCCTAATACGAGTGTCGACTAGAAGTAGATAAACGACTACTGAGCGATTAGCGACTCAGAAACAGCAGTAGAAGGATGAGCGACTTAAAACTATTCACAGTCGCTAATTGAACGACTAATCGACATTCACAATATCATCAAGGATCGATGTTTTCTTTTTGTATTTTGCACCACAGTACAGCTTATACAAAACATTTTCCAGCTACAGTATGGAAACCTTAACCTTAATAAACTTTTTGCTACACAATAAACTTTACATTCCTATTGAAATTTTTTAAGAAAGTAAGACATGATCATTTTCGTGTCTCAATTGCAATTGTGTTCATAAGTGTACAGTAGTTTGATCCTCCAAAACTGGCAACTTTATTAAATTCTGACTAAAAGTCACAGCTGCTGTGCATCATCACCATACACTTTTGCTATTTTACTGTTTGCTACTCGATTATGTAAAAAAAATTCGCTTCTCAAACGTTGCTAATTGCATCACCGCGGTTCTTCTTCAATTTGTGGCGTGCGCCCCTGATGTTGTCATACAAACTGAGGCACGTATATTTTAATGGCGCCTCCGAACGTCCAATGGTTTTCTATGATAAACTGTAATGGCAGAATACACTCGGAGGTTTGCCATTCCCAGGCGAGGGACGACCGCATACATAATAAAAAAAATCTTTTTTTTTGGAGGTTGGTCGGCCCAGAAATTTAACTTGAGTATATCGCACCTCTAACCACTCGGCCACTGCAATTGAAACTGCAAATTCAAATCTATTTGTTAATTTACATTTAATTATATTTACTTTATGTTTTATTATCTTTTTAGGGTCTTCTGGACAAACACCTTATTCCAAAAGCCAGTAATCCAGAGAGCAAGGTATTCTATCTGAAAATGAAGGGAGATTATTACAGGTATTTAGCTGAGGTGGCCACAGGAGACGCCCGTAACAGTAAGTATTTGAATTGTGTTTAGTATTTATGCTTATGTGATATCCATTCCCACACAAAAACCTACCACCATTCCTCTCCTTAAATCCTGTACATTTTTTTACTCTACTCATGCAATATCATTGTCATTAATTTACATAAAAACCTTAAAATATTTCTAATATTAATTTAATTTTTTTTCTAAAAAAACAAAAAATAAAAACAATTTGATTTATCAAACCTAATTCGCAACGTCGTGTAAACAGCTGTTGTAGACGATTCTCAAACCGCTTACCAGGATGCATTTGAAATTAGCAAGGGAAAAATGCAGCCAACACATCCAATCCGGTTGGGTTTAGCCCTAAACTTTTCAGTCTTCTATTATGAGATTCTGAATTCTCCAGATAAAGCTTGCCAACTGGCCAAACAGGTTAATATGCTATAATAACTTTTGAAAAAAATGGATTAATGCAAGCATTTCAAACAAACAAGCAAAATGATTACATACTAGCTACCTTTCGTAGAGCTTTTGAGTCGTCGATAAGAATTTTGCAAATAAAAAAATAAAATGCGTTTGAACACGACACATCATCGATCGATCAAAAAACAAGTTAATTCTATAAAAATTTAAAGGAGATAATAATTAAGGACCTGTAAGAAATGCAAAATGAACGCTTGGAAACTGTGACTGCTAAAAAGTTTCTTAATTTGCAAGAAATTCTTTTCGAGTTATAGTTTTTCATGTATTCAAGTTTAAGAGAATCACCAAAATATTGACACCCATTTCAATTCGAGCATATATAATTTCGAATCTCTACAATTATATACATATACATATACATTTTTTTCTGTCAAAAAAAAAACTCACGATACGAGTATGATGTCTGGCCATTATTTAATTTATATAAGCACAAATAATTATTTATATTCATACTATTCCACAGATTATTTAAAACTTTCTTTAAAACTTTTTTCGCCTGATTTAAATATTAATTCTGATTAATTCTAATTTTCTTTGTTTATTGTTTTTATTTTCTTTTCATTACCTTCTCATGTGCTCATGGAATTTTCTGCTCTCAAATACTCCTTCCGTTCGTGTGCTAAACAACTTCACACCCACAAATGCCCGCATAAAAAATAATCCATTCAATTGTAATGACAATCACGCGTTTTGCTTAAAAAAAACAAACTCCTGTTATCACTTTAACTTGTGACTTGGTGGCTTTGGCTTGTTAACAGGCGTGGTTGAGGACTCGAAAAATGCCTATCAGGAAGCATTCGATATTGCCAAGGGCAAAATGCAGCCAACACATCCGATACGCTTAGGTCTCGCCCTCAACTTTTCCGTATTCTATTACGAAATTATCAATTCGCCGGCGCGGGCTTGCCATTTGGCTAAACAGGTGGAATTGAAGATTGTATTTTTTGTTACTTGAACGTGAAATATTAACAAATGAATTTGTTTATGCTGTTCTTGTGATTTTTGATTAATAACAAAAGTAATGTTGTATGCATTAATTTCTTTCTTTCTAAGAAAGCTTCTTGATGTCCGCTTACGTCTCCTCCAGCCAACCCGCTCCTTAATGCGAGTAAAATACAGCTACATACATACTACATACATATGTATATTTATTCCTGCTGATAAAAATACTAATTGTGCAATATTTTACGTGGCTCAATTTCTTTTTGTATTTTACCAATTTTTGCTAAATATTTTCCTGCTAACTTTTTGTTTGCTATGTTAATGCTACTACTTACATGCATACCTTTCTTTAAGAAAGAACACACCCGTATCTGTTGCCTTGATTATTGAGCAGCGTTGAACCCAGAGAGCCCGCACGCAAGAACCATATTTTGTTGGTGTTAAATGTTTTCATATGAACAAACTAGCCTAAACGAGGTTTGTTGTGTAAAAGTAAAAATTACGCTCGCGATTTAAAACCGGCTATATAAAATCCCTTTTTCAGGTCGTAAGCGTAATATTTTTACAAATTTGTTATTACCTTTTAGTTAACAACTCCTTGTTCATTTGTTCGTCACACAAATGTGTTGTGTGTCTCGTATTCCTGTTTCCGCGCTGCCTTTTCAAGAACAAACAAGTCGGTATTGGCTGCAGTGCATTTTCGTGTTATTTTCGTGTTATTTTCGTCCTTATTGGAACAAACTAAAAAAATGCTATTCATACATACACACATACGTTTAAGCACAGAGATTGTACCCGATAAGGAATTCAAACCATGAATGTGTGCATTTGCACGTATGTAACAGCACAAGAGCTGACAATATCGAAAGGGAGATATACATATATATTTTTTATTTTGACTTGGTTGATGATGTAACGTGTTTTTACTAGACTTGATCTTAGTTCAAAAAAGAGTTCCAAAAATATACACAATTCTTACTAGATACTAATGGATATACAATTGAAGAAAATATGAATAATTACACATAAAATTGGTTGCTTTGGATTGAAATGCTTAAATTTTTCTTTTGAAAATGTACTTTTCGTATTCTACATACATATTTGCTTGCTTTGAACGAACACTGTCTATATTATACATTGTTTATCTAATACATTGTTTTTGTTTTTTGAAAATTCTACATAGGCGTTCGATGACGCGATAGCTGAACTGGATACACTCAACGAGGACTCATACAAAGACTCGACGCTGATTATGCAATTGTTGAGAGACAACTTGACCCTCTGGACGTCGGATACGCAAGGAGACGGCGATGAACCACAAGAGGGTGGCGACAACTAACCAAACTAAATTGTTTCCTTTTGACTATGCAAATAATAAGTAAACAAATAAAAACAAAATACAAAAACATCAAGAGAGAAGAACAGAAATACAACAGCAAAATTAAAAACAAAAACACTTGAAACAAAACAGAGGCAGAAGCGAAATAATTGCAACCCAAATTTAAACACAAATTCATTTTAAATGAAAGGGCAATAAACATGCAACCACTACATCAACAACAAAAACAACAGCAGCAAGAACAACAAATATAACAACAATAGTAACAGCAATAGCAGAACACCATTTGAATGCAAAATTAAGAATGAGCAAAAAATGAACCCATCATCCAGTTAAATGAATGAATAGCAATAATTAAAATCAAAAATGAATAAACAAAAAGAAACTCAAAAAATTTCAAACGTGATTTCCAACAGGCAACAGACAATGAATTGAGGCAAACAATGTAGCAAATATAACCATTTTAGCCATTCGCTAGTCTTGTGCGAATTTCTAATTCGGTTACATGCTGCGTATTGCATAGCCAGTCATACATGCTTACATTCATACATAGTTCAAATGTGTATTCGTTAATGTACAGCAGCACAAGAAGAACAGTGTGACATGGGGAATTGCAAGAACATAATCACTAAGCAATAAGTTCGCCCCGTTCCCTCCGAACCCGCTTGCTGGGGTTTGGTTATTGGCTTAAACTGGCCAATTTCGGCCAGCTGCAAACGTCGCGTCACTTTGCTGTTTCCCATCGACCGCGCTGTTATTATGAGTAACGCAGGCGTTTGTTGAGGTTTTGCAACAATATGCACAACAAAAATTAAAACGAGCAAAGAAAGGCTATAATGGTTGGAAACCTTTGGAATTTTAACATTTTCTTTTTGTTGTACGCATGCAAGCAGAAAGAAATACAAAACTCAAAATTCAAAATGTGTTTTGCCATTTGCCATTCGCCATTCGCCATTCATCAGCACATCTCTCCAACAGCAATCAAACTAAAGCAATTAGAAAAGAAACTGTAAATACTGAAAAAAAGCGTCTTAACAACAAAGCAACAATCAGCCGAGAAAACAACCAAAAAGCAAGATGAGCAAAATTTCGCAATAACAACAAGAATTAAGATCGATACGCATACATATATTTAAATGAAACTTTATCAACAAATCTACAAAAACGTAAAATTTGTTAGGCAGAGCATTATATATTATTTATTATTTTTTTTAATAAATAATTTGATTTTGTTTTTTTATATTAACCAAAAGTCATTATCGTTTCGTTTTCCAAATTGTGTACGTACCTTCACATAAATAAAGAATTGGAAAATGTGCACTTGAGTAAAAACCAATGCTTCAATGAAAAAACCGCGTTGTGCTGTTTTCAGTTACGAAAATATTACTTGCTGGCAAAGCTTTCTTTTAGGATAAGTGAAATTCTATTTGAGTGCACGTTTTTGCCAATTTTTGAAATCATTGCAAAAAAACTTAATTGCTGAAACGAAAGAGAACAAACATAAATAGCAAAATTGTTGAGAAGCTTTAAACACGCTTGATGTGTTTTAATGGGTCTGTTTGTGTGTGGCCTAGATAGTCGAGTGATGAACTACGGCATGCTGCAGCAGCGCGCTCCAACACTCAGTTTGTGGCATACAAATTCGCTTTTATTCCTTACCAAAATTGTTTTGTCAAAAAAATTATGAACGATGATTTCTATAATTTTTAAATAAAAACGTTATTACGTTATATTTGCCATTGTTTTTATTACTTTTGTTCTTAACTTTTCTAACCGTTGATTGAATTGGGCGTCGGTCATTGCCTGAAATAGATGAAATTAACAAAATATGTACGCGGAAAAAGGTAGCTCGTCAAATCTCGCCTGATTCAAATAATATTGCAATAGTATTGTTTGTTGTATGTGTACTCTGGTAAAGGCTAGCACCTGTAGAAGGAATCTGAAAATCGCTACGCAAAATTTTCGTCTCCAAAATTCTTTAACTGAAAAGTGGTGGTGCCTAAAAATATGCAATATGAAAAACTAAGAGGTGCAAGGGGAATTACCTGTTTAGCCGAAGGGCAGTACGAGCGATATGCAAATTTATTTTGCATGCTTTTAGGCGCCCCTGATATCTAAAGAGAGAATTTTGGAGACAAAAATTCAGCGTAGAAATTTCCAAATTTCGCTGCTGATGTGGTGAATTGGCAGCTGTAGCAAATAATGTCTAGCCGACATGAAAAATCGTTGGCCCAACTGTTGCGAGCGAGACGCTGAAATGCTCTTTCTGAAAAATAATTCCAAAAATGCATAAATACTGTTTCTGAAAATCTTGCCCGCAGTAGAGAGTTTCTCAAACTCGCTACGCTTAATTTTCAGCTCAAAAAATGCCAAATTAGGAAGTAGTGCGCTACAAAGTATGCAATGTCTGCAAATGATATGAATATTGGTATAGCTTTTTCACGCCTTAAACTATTTGACAGTGTTTTGGGCTGAACATTTAATAAAGTAATTGCATTTTAGAATTTTCATAGCTGTATTGATAGTTTTACCTCTAACCTGTTGGTTGTTGAGGGCCCTCAAGGTGCCACGGCATGCAATGTGCAATAAAGATAAAACAGTACTTATGTATACACTAATAGCGCTCGTACGGCGGTCCAATGTTCGCTCCCTTCGCTTCTCATTCAGTATTCGATTTCATCCTTTCCCTCTACCATGGAGAGTTGTTTGTATGTGTGTTTAAATGTTAATATGTTTTTTATCTTCGAATGTATATTGTGTTAATGTATGTAGTTTTTTTTAAAAAGTTCATTATTGGAAATTTAAAAAATAAAACATAATTGCCATACTTCGCAGCAATAAGCATTTTATGTATGTATGTAATTGGTGATGTAAAAATGAAATTAATGAAAATCGATGCCAATTTTTTTCTGTGTACCGAGTACCTATAATTAAATAAACTGGTGAAATAATCAAACCAATTACAAATCAAAAAACGATCGGCTAAGAAAATATTCACTCATCCATCATTGTCTAATATTCTTGTACTCGTATTCGTATTTGTCATCAGCTTTGTGCATTCACTTAAAAAACATTAACGTAATTTGCATATGAATTAAAAAAAAAATACAACTACATACTTGCTATAAATGTGAAAAAATCATAAAATAATAAAAATATGCCGAATTGATAAGCAATTGAAAATAAAATCTATGTCATAATTTGATGTTTTTCATGTCGTTAGGCAGCATTTTATAAATACTGTCCATCAGGAAAGAGCTCTCGGGCAAAATTCCACGAAGCCGGTGTGATTGAAGATTTTTCTTCTCAGTAATTGATCGCTGAATCCATTATTTGATTTGGAATCGAATCTTCTGGAATAGGTGTCGCTGTTTTCGTTTCTAGCTTAAAAGTATTGAATTTGCGTTAAAAGAGTAAAGAAATTTCCAAGTAATAGGTGGGTAGCAAGAACTCTTGAAGGATGTAGAATTGGCAATGTGTTTGCTTCGATTCTATTAAGCGGGATTCTAGGAAAGCTTTCAAGTGAAATATCACAATGAGTGGAGAAATCATAATAACCTTGAGCCGTGGCATTGACTGGACTACCTGATTTTGCCACACTGTAATGATGTTAAAGTTGGACTACTTTAACCCAAATGCAAAAGGTGCGAACACAAAGTTTTAGGTATACATATACCTACATATACATTTTCGGGTGCATGAAATCGTAAACTTTTTATCTGCACAATCAGTGTGATTTGTAAGT
>JAPVRG010097213.1:0-12316 GCA_029783565.1 Rhagoletis cerasi | reverse complement strand
TAAGAGACACCGCAATTAACTTTTCTTAGCACAAAGCCACCGCTAACTTTTCACAAAAAATCAGAAAAATTTTCACAGTAAAATAAAAAAATCATTCAGGGATAAACTAGACTTTCATGGAAAATATATCGAATCACACTATGATGTAATCACAAGTATTTATCAACATTTCAGAATAACTATACTACCTAATCCGGAAATTTCAGAGCATTCCGAACTTTAGTTAGTACACAGTGTGCCACATATGTATGTAACTTGGCCACCTTGAAGGCGCCGTACATATATCACGCGCAAGTCACATCCGCGCTTTCACGCTTCAACGCTTGATTGCACTCATAAGCGATTTCCTAGAAAATTTCAACTCAACTCGATTAGTCAAACAAAGCAAGTAAATTATGAGTTGTACAACAAGTACGGGTAAGTAAAAGGTACCAAGTATCGAGCCAAAGTTAGGTACAAACTGAAAAGGAAGCTGCACACTCCACACTCCACACTCAAATTAAGTGAGCTGACTGTAAGGTGAACTGCGCCTCGCTACATTTTGCTTCATTCCACGCTTCAACTCTTCAACTTCATTCTACTATTTACTCCTATTTCCCGCAACTCAGCCATAAAAGCCATTCGATTTGTCGTGTGCAATACCAAATCCAAATACATTCACTGCTTCCTTTTGTGTGGTGCTCTTTTTGGCGCATAACAATCATTTCAGCACGGCATGGAATAGCGCCGATTGGCGCACGGTTGCTCGCTAGCAACAGCACCACCATCGATATCGGCACTAGCGGCTGGCACCACAAACCACCACCACCGCCGTCGATGATGCTAAATTTCCTAATTGCTGCAGCGTGTGCTAAAACACATCCTAAGATGATTGTTGCAGGCGATCTACATGGCTGTTTGGGGCATGGCGACTTGCAGGCCGAAGTGCACGGTTCTCGAGTGTGCAGAAGCGCAGATATGTATGTGGAAGGGGCAGGGCAAAAAATCAATAAACAGCATGAGAAAAAAGACCAAAGGTGGCCCAGCAAAGGCCACAGTAATTTTAGCCATAAATGAAGTAGTACAACAGCAACAACAACAACGATTAAACTAACAGCAATAGCAATCATAACAAAACAGTCTCAGCACCTCGGCGGCGCAGCGCAGCACAGCGCCTGGTGAAGTGTAGTCAGCAACTAAGGCAGTAGCGGCGTGGCTGCCTCAAACCCGTTCTGACCATGCGCCCATCATCAGCATTTAACCAAGAGCCTCTACACAGGCATTAGTTTGAAGAGGCGCACACACATACATACCTACATCAGATCATGTATGAGCACGTCACTACCAGAGCCAATCGGCAGCTATAAATGCATTTAAAAGTCTCAGACTTAGTCGAAGGCTAGGCAGCCAGCCTGCTAGTCCCAGTGGCACAGTGCGCGTGTGCCAAAGTGGTATAACAACCTCCCATATTACAGGTAGTATTGCATATTCAACAGCAAACAGCAATAAAAAAATAAAAAAAGCAACAACAAAATCTACAATAAACACACATAGCAATCAGCACACATTGGCGTTGGTTGTGACCGTGTGACCATATTGTGATCACCGCCACCGCCACCGTCATCGCCATCATCAGCATCGCAATCGCATTTCCACGCCGCGACCTCATGGCCATTGCCTGATCGTGTTTTGCCGCTCAATGAAGTGGCTTTATGCTTGTTTTTGGTTTTTTTTTTTTGTTGTCTGCTGGTCTGCATCTCATAGTCGCTGCTCAAGGCGCTTGTGGGATTGCGCCTTTTAGTAGCTTTCGGCTTGGTACGTTTGCCACAGTTTAGCAGCAGCAGAAATAGCATCGTCTCCATCGTCTCCTGCTGCTGGACTTAACGATTGTGTCCACAATCATTATGTTGATCGCTATCACCTCTTCCGTTTGTCGGTCGGTGTGGCTGTTTTCAGTGGCGGTGTGTGTGTGTGTGTCTCAGTGTCGATGGGTTGTTGGCGTGCGGCTACGCGTCATTCGCACACATACGTAGATAACAGTGGGCTAGTATGCTGAAAGGAATGAACAAATTTATTTTATTTTAGTAATATATAAATGTTACTACTGCCATCTGAACCTGCGGATATTTTAGAAATGTTGCAGGAATTTACCCCCAGCATCCCCACACAACTGGAGGGTTGTGAATACCGAACTGAAGTACCGGGCAACAATGCAGGTAGTCTTGCTCCTGAACAATGAAGGCCTGGAGACACTAGTAGAAACCGATTGCAGAGTGAACGATGCCTTTGGTAAGATCACGCTTATGGTGTACAAAACCGACACCGGCGTCCTTGTGAACTGTGACTGTGTGGAAGCGAACGAACCACCACGCGACCACGAGATGGAGGTAGACGACTGGAAAACGATTGAAGAATAGTGCGGGTACGCTTAATTCAGATCGGAAGCAGGCGAGGTCTTAAGGAAGCTATAATCGGTGTGTGGATTTCTCAGTGAATAGGAAGCTGATCCGACAGTGGTGGAAAGGAGAGTTTCGCGTGATGAAGGTTGTCCAAATTAACTTTAGTCACAGTAGAGCAGCGTCTGCTATACTCCTACTTCTGACATGGCTCTAGTGCAAGAGCCACGAATCAATGGTAATAGGATCTGTGGCTTGCGGTCCCCGAAATATGCATTATTTAGTACTCATGGTAAGAGCCAGCATCGCACCTGCTATTTTAGTTAAAACTAACATAAATTATTTTATTTTACCGCAATTTAACGGTGAAGACATCACCACGGTCAGCCTGGAATTAAGAATGAAAAAGGTATAGGTTGGCCTCTTTTTCTATTTTGCCCACGACCACTAGAGTCGATTCCCACTCACAGCACAGGTGGAGCTGGTGAGAGATACAAATCCATTAGACACAATGTTGCTGCTGGGAGGAGACGCGAATATCTAGTTTTATGCCCTATATGTATCCAGGACCTGATGAATATATCCGGCCCAGCTACGACACACCATCGAACGTACGAAAACATGGCTGAAACCCATCACTTCTTGCAGCTTAAGACTCGGTCACATTCCCGCAATCTGAAAAGAAGTCAAGGTAGTGTTCATACCAACCGAAAACAGGTAGAGCTCCTGATGCTAAACCTGATGACTTTAGACCTATAACCCTCTTCTCTTTCCTTCTAAAGGTTCTGCAAAGATTTCTAGAGACATAAATAAGTCAAGTGATTAACCCAGCTCTTTTATGTAATGCGCAGCATGCCTGTAGCATTGGTAGATCTACTCATACAATTCTCTACTCAATAGTTCCGAAATTTGAAAGATAACAGAAATAAAGAAATTTGCGTTAATGGTATTCCTGGACATATCAGGAGCTTTTTATCAATGTGCTCCCGTATGCGACTATCTCTGCTTTGACGAACCTGCGGGCGGATAAATCTCTGGTTGGGTCGTCCTTCATGTGGATTCTTCCGCCCATCATTTATTTACCTTCCCGACGAAGTGTAATTTAATTAATGTTTTGCAAGTAGATCGGTATGCCTGAATCGTGAGAGGAGTTGAAGTCAGACGGGTGGCTTTCTTCACCGCAAGCTCGTCTGCTATGCAGTTGCCTTGTGTGCCTTTATGATCTCGCGCACACACAATGTGGGTAGTATACTTTGAAGCTAACTTGCTAAGAACTTTTCTACGTTGTGTCGAAATTTTTTATGAGGTTTCACAGCATTCCAGTGACGTTTAAGCTTTTTAACTATCAGTGTAGTGTATGGTTACTAAAGGCAGATTAAGAGATGGTTCGATAAGCCAAAGTGAAGCCTCTTTTATGGCCGCTAGTTCTGGTTGTAAGAAACTGAAGTGGTCTGGCAACCTAAAACAGAGCTCTTATGGGCGGTCCTTTGAGTGTATTCCAATCCTAACCCTTAGATTTAGTTTAGAGCCATGCGTTTGGACGGCTGTAGAGCTATCTTTGAGGCTCGAGACCGTATCGACCTCCCAATGCTTCCTCGAAGGGATGCATGGAGCGAACTTGTAGTTTAGGGGCCCTAAAATGTCGGGGTTGTTGGTTAGAATGTGGGTATAGCCGAATCTGGTTTATTTCCGTTTAGACAATGCTTTTAGTCTTATTGCATTGCTGCTTGCCTGACGCTTCTCGAAAAGTTATTTTCAGCAGAAAGTTGGTAGTTGGTGAAGGGCGCTTTAGGGCGCAATGTGAGGTGCAAGACCACAGAGGACCAAAGGAGATCTCAGTTCCAAGAAAAAGCGTCCCTAGTAGAAATTCAGCAATTTCCTGCTTATTCTCGCAATACGTTCCATGAGAACATTTCAAAGTATACAAAGTATACTATACTTGCTGATCTTATTTTACAAACTTAGCGGCCTGCTTGTATTCATTAGCGATTCGGTAATTTCATAGAATTCAATATTCTGTTTTCGATTTTTTAACTAGACCCTTTCGATGGTTGCTTTACTTTAATACAATTTCATTTGACGAAGAACCTGCGTTGTTGGGCGATACAATCTCAGAATAAATTTGAAAATGAGTTTCATACGATCACGACTGCCGCGTTTCGGGTCTGTGTTTTTAGTCAAAATGCCTTATTTTATAAAATGAAATGCTTCGTGAGTTTTCGTATTTCTTCGTGACTTTTGAACATTTTCTTGGAATTTTTGACATAGAACCCGTCTTACGTTCAAGTATGGATGCTCAGACTTTGTAGTTGTAATTTTTAGAACTTCACTAAAACGCTTCCTGAACGTTAAGTAATGAAGTGATTTGTTTAGAAAATGCGGTCTTTTAAAGAAAAAACTTTAAGGTTACCGATCGGTTATTTTCGTGAGTTATAATTTCGCTATATGTCGCAGAAATGGCGCGAAATATTGACTTATTTTAGGGTCAATTTCGAGAATTTTAAGTGCTCTGGCAACTTAGATTTTTCATTTATAACTTTTATTTTGGGAACTTAAGTTCTTTAGAGTAAAAAAAACGTTCCCGTGCACAAGTTCAATATAAATTGCGCGTTTTCACCTTACAAATTGTTTAAAAAATTTAGTAATTTTTTTATTAGGGGAAATGCTGTAAAGCCGCTTGCTTGTTTTTGTTTTCTTTTCTCAAAGATTTCCTTTCGTTTTTTCTTTCAGAGACAAATACCAAGGCGAACACAAATACGAAGACGAATACAAATACTGACACACATACGAAAACGAACACGAGGACATACCCGAAAACTAAGAGGAATGCGAGGACGAATAATGAGACGATTACGGAGACGATTACGTAAACGAAAACAAAAACGATGACGAACATGAACACGAAGACGAACCTGAACCCGAAGACCAATGCGGAAACGAAGACTTCTTAGTGTTTTAAGTACATTGAGAGATTATTTTTGGGAACTTTCGGGATCCTGTAGGAACTTTTCTGAATTTTTTTAGACTTTTTGATATACATAGTGACTTTATTTTCGGAATACATATTTCGACATTTTTTCTGGACTTTTCGGGGTTCTTTCGGGAACTTTAGGCATTGTTTTTCATACTTGTTGTATTTTAATCAGGGACCGAGAACAAAAGCTATGATGGAAACTTAATGCCGTTCTCCTAGTTGTGTTCCCTAGAACGCTTAAAACCCAAACCGAAAGGAGAACAAAACTTTCGGGAGTATTTTCACAAGAACGTCAGTGAGAATAAAACTTTCGAGAAAGTTCTAAACGGAAATTGTATAAGAACAAAACCCTGGGGAACATTCCCAAAGAGAACACAATGCGAACAATACTTTCGGGAACATTTTTAAGGTAACTAAATGGGAAAAAAAATTTTCTATCAAAGAACAAAACGTTTCAGGAACTTTCTCTTGAAGAACATTTTGGAACTAAAGTCTCCGGAACGTGCTCACAAGGAACAAAACTGGAACACTTTATAATACTAAAATTTCATTGAACTTTTGTAGTTTTTGTACAAGGTTTGATAGGCAAAATCATCAATATTAAGAAAATTCAATCAGCTTCATCGCTGGTATGCTGCAGATTGACACCATCTTCTCTCGGTAATTGACCTGCAGGATATTCGACTTTGAGAGGAGCATTTTTCCTTTCCTTTCGGAGATGAAATGGGACTCCTTACACGTTTGGTTGAAGCTTTTTTGGAAGCTCTGAGGGCCTTCTTGGTGTTCTGACTGTTACAACGTACCACCATGATGTTCAAGATCGTCCCTGCCAGATTCGCTCCAAAGTCCCCAATATGAACCGCTTACCAAAGAACAGACGTTCGACCGGGACTTGCATTTCTGGAGTACCATGGACCACTGTAGCTAGTTTTGCTAATTGTGGCATGACGTTCCGCTTATTTTCCCAATAGTTAAGAATATTTTCAGTTGGGGGCAAAATGGCAATTGAATTTTCGCAATCGCCCGTTCCAACAATTTCTGGAATACCTCGCTGTTGAACCCTCCGCTGGTATGGCTCGTACGTGGTCCAGCGTGGCCTTCTTACTGGTTGAAGAATTCGCTGCTCCATAGTTGGTCCCATTTAGAAACGGCTTTACGATGGTACTTATTCGGAAGAAGAGGGAGAAATCGGGGATCCAAAAGCACTGAAGTCAACACAGCCCTTTTTCTCTATCAGATGCGTCTCTCGCCCCCCCATGGCTTCCACGACTTCCTCAGCCAAGGCAGTTCCGACATCTTGTGTGAGTAGTTTGCACTCCATCCAGCAGGCATCAACGATTTTAGATACTCATCGATGCCCTGCCACTCTTTATCGGTCACTGCGAGGGGCTTATGAGACGCTGAAAAGTAGAAGTTTATGTTAATAATTCTAAAATCTACTGTAAAAATAATAATAATTCTTGTTCTTTAGAAGGTTCTTGAGAGTTTTGTTCCTATTCTATCCTTTTTGAAAACGTTCCCGAAAATTTTGTTGTCATTTCGTTCTTTTTGAGAACGTTGCCGAGAATTTTGTTCTCTTTATGTTCTTCACGAAAAAGTTCCCAAACGTTTTGTTCTATGTTCCCGTTGGTTCTTTTGTGGGAACGTTCTATACATTCATTTTGTTCTCGTGCAGAACTAAACCAAAACCGGAACGCGTTCTCGGTCCCTGATTTTAATTTTCAAAATATATTGGGTTTTTGAGAATTTTTCGAGCTTTTTATTTAACAGTAATATAAAAATCAAGCAGTTAGCTACTTTCTACCATCAAACGTTATGTATGTTAAAATTTATCTTGCTGGAACACACCGTTTGATAAGCCAACACAACTAACAGAAAGAACGGATCACTTACTTGTTTTCCGAGAGTCCTGTTTAGAAGACGCCAACCAGCCACCACGCTTCGTTGCCGCAAAAATTTTTATATAAAAGGTAATCTAAAATACAGTGATATTTTCGAGATTTTTGCGAATTTCAGGTAGCTTCTGGTATAAAGTGCGTTTAAATCTTAATTTCACTTTTTATGAATGCCACAACAATAACACGTTTTTTTCAGCTAAATCTAAAAATCAGACAACCTTCGCCGTTTAGTTTAAATTATTTTTATAAAATACATAATCGGTAGGGCCTTTATAAATCTATACAGCTCTGAGTTCCACTTTCGGGCCAATCTCTTCGAGCCACTGTCAATTCATTTAACACGAGTACCCCTTTCAACAACCAACACAAAAAAAAAAGGTATTGCTCGCGTCTGCCACAGCCACCTTTTGCCAATCATTTCGGTTGCTGCTCCGCAACAATATCGTGATCGTCACTTTAAGTAGACTTGCATCGCTTACGTATCGAAAAATTATAATAATGAAAATAAAAAAATAAAAAAAAAAATAAAAAAAAAAACAAAATAAAGCAAAGCTGCAGCAGCAAAAAATTGTGAAGAAAATAATCTCAAGCAGCACAACAAAAAACACGCAGAACAATAAACAAAGAAAAGAGAGGCGAAAAAAACAAAAAAAAAACGAAAAAGAAATCAGAAAATAAAGCAACAAATTTTTAAACAGAAATAAAAAAGGGCAGGTGTGTCGATCGTGTGAGAACCACGTTCCAAACCATTTTCTCACGATCGTCGTTTCAGATACGCCATACAGCAAACACACAGCGTGCCAACAACAAAAACAATAGCAACAAAAAGCAGAGGACGCAATACAACGCTGCAATGCAATGGATCAGCACACAACAATTACGAAGCCAGTCTCGAAGTCGTCGTCGTCGTCGTTGTAGTTGTCGTCGCATGGCGTCACACAAAGCGCACTATGTGCTATGGACCCTTCTCACTTTGTCTTTCTTCCCTTCACTTACATACATATATTGCTTGTCGTGGCAGCAGCACCGCTCTCGATCTTTGACTCTTGGCATACGAAAGGAGGATTGCTGGCTGCTGGTTGCTGACTTGACGCAACTGTCTTACCTTGCCTTGGCTTGGGTTGGCTCGGCGTGCCTCAGCTTGGCTTTTGTGCTGGTTGCCGTTCTTTGTTGCGTCCATCGGTTTGGTGGTTGGTTAGCAGCAAAGTTATTGTGTTTGTTGCTTTTGTTGTCGAATTTACCTTTAGGATTAAGTGTCAGGCTGTTGTTGCTGCTGTTACTATTATTTCGCTAGCGTGTTGTTGTCGTAGTCTATGCTGAATTTCCTCATGCTTTTTATATTTTTTAATTCTTTCCTTTTCAACACATACAAACACAAACACACACACACACATGCATCCATTTATAAATTATTTGCCTATACGCCTAGCGCGTCAGCTATATAATTGAGGGTCACGGCGAAGGCTCTTGGCACTCGCCCAAGCCATTCTTCTTAACTACATTTATTTATTCATATTATCTACTTCAGACACATACTTATATAACGTACAATGTTATTGTTAATAGTTATCGCTACATGTGCTTCTAAGATTATAGCTTCTATTGTCATTGTTGTCGCCGTTGAATGGATGTCATAGGATTGGGAGATTTAAGTAAAGCGCGCCGCCTGCCGAATGCCAAAGGCGCTGGCCTCCACCCCGGCAAAACTGTGAACGTATGCATAAGTATTTGAATTTGATTATCGACCCTTCCCATCCCAAATAGGCCATCGGCTTGACCGGCGGCATGTCCGCTAAGCTCATTTGCCTGTACCATACTTACCCACATCTATACATCTATCTGCTGCTTGCTGGACGGTCACACGTCCGCAGCCCTTTCGAATAGCCTTCGGTATCCAGCCATCCGCTCTGATAGCAGTCAAAGTTCATCGCCGACACTTAAGTTGTTGTTGCTGTTGTTGCTATAGCATTTTAGTGTTATATTTTTATGTTTTCTTTGCCTTTGCCTTTGTCTCTGCAATTATGCTGCGCGTTAACTTCTTTTCAAGCCGTTAATGGCATTCCCAGTCTATTTGATTTTTTTTTCTCCCATTTACGAGCCGCTTGTCTGTGTCCGTTGATCGCTGTTGATGTTAATTTCCAGCTTCCGGTGATAACCAAATTGACGACTGCTGACGGTGCTGGCTGCTGTTGCGGTTGTTGGAAGTGCCACCGTCACCGCGACTTCTTAGCTACCCTGCAGGTAAAGTTACAAGTTGTGAAGTAGAATGCTACCAGTTTGCGTTTCAGCCCAACTAGTTCACGTTCTATCCTTTTAAAATGTTAGCAACTGGTATTTATTAAAATTGCGGTGTCCTACGACCTGTCAATTACCCGGCTATGGATCAGCACCTACCAGTAGAAATACTAGTAGCATCATACCAGTTAAGGCTATAGGCTGCCCATTCATCCCCCGTGAGAGAAAAAAGTATGTCATTTTGCTCGCGGCGCTCCAACAGTCACAATGGCCGACAGAGCAAAGCATTAGCGTGCCTTTCAACAGATTCGAATCCTGGGTAGTGGAATTTTTTGTTTTTCTTTAATTAAGGTTTTAATTGTATTTCATTTTTAAAGTATATTAAAAAAAAAAATTTTTTTTAATTTTTGTGGTGCAAGTATTTATTTAGGGTTTTACTCAAATGAAATTAGATTTACAAATTAGTAATTCGTAATAAAAATAATTCACATTTACTTATAGTGATTTGAAAAGTCTTAACCACCTCCAATCGCTCTCGAACCTGCGATCTCAATACCAGAGGCGGTAGTCTTCACGTGACGCCGCAGCCGACACTTTTGAGAAAAGCAATTATTTGCGTTTTAGTTTTGGCTTTGACAGTTCAAAGGCAGATGTCGCTGATGGCGTTGAGTTGTTCAAAATTGTCGAACTGGTAGGCTATCGCTTTAACTCATACCAGTTCATGAACTGGTATTTTTACGGACTGGTGCGACTTTTCACTGCAGGGTACTTTTGCCTTAAGCTGTCTGTGTGAAAGGGAAATCTCATGCGCCAGTTAATTTGCTTATTCTGTCAATTCTAGCTTTGCTTAGACTACTGTTCACTTATACACATTAGTTAGGGATGTCACATTATCCCTGTATTGATGAAAGAATGTGATCAAGCAAACCAATTGGGGTTTTTGGTACCCTTTGGAAGGAGTGAGTTTTGGACCCTACACTAGCTGACAAGCAGAAATATTTGCCACCAATTTTAGCAATCGGACTCTTGGCGTCGTGACGATCCCTTTTTTGGACGCTGTACATGCGCTCTGCTCTGTGCTTTCGTTCAATCATAATCAGTCGTAATAAAATCATAAATGCTTTCTCGCTTATCGCCTTCCACATTTCTGAAGAAATGCACGTTACTCGGACAGATACCGAACGTTCACTCGCTCGCCGTGAAAACGAGGGCATTGGAAGAGCACATGCTTCGCGTTTTCCATCCCATATGGGCAGGAAGGACAAAGAGGATCGTCTTCATGACGGACAAATATACTTGGTCATGATCGGTTAATAGCTGCCTAAAGTGGTAATTTAAGTATACATACTGCATCAGCTGTACGTCCTTCGTTATTTTGTTTATTGTTATCATCTATTTTGCCAATCCACCAGAGTGCTACTTTTGTAGGGTCGGTTTTTGTGCCTAAAGCTGAGTCATTTTATGTGCTAAATGGTTTACTAGCACTTTGCGAGTTAATACACAGACTTACGTGGAGGCGAAGCATAGAAAAAGGAGCAAAGAAGCGAATGTGTCTGTAAAAGGGCTTTCGGGAAAATCTGGGGGCTATCAACGCATATCATTCACGATATGTACACCACAGTCATCCACCCGATTTGAATCTATGCAGCGCTGGTCTGGTGGATAGGACCGGATAAAAGCAGCAATCAGAGAACAATTGTAAGAGTGCCTTGGTATACCAGCGCCGTGAGAAGCCCACCACAAGAAGGGTTGAGCATGATCTTTTACTTGAAGCCACCACAAGTATTCGTAATAGGCGCAGCCGCAAAATGCGCTCTTAGACTAGGGGAATCGAAATTGTGGAAGCAGACCAACTACGGGCACGCAACTGTCTTATTTATTTATTTATTGTCTTTGAACTTATACAAAAGGTTTAAAAAGGAGCCCTTCGACAATGAGAAGTCAAGAGCTACCGAGTTAGCAATTAGATTAAGATCCCGTTTAGCTTGCGCAATTGGAGCATTACTCGCAAAGATAGTTTTGTGATTATACTCGTAGAAGGGGTTAATCCTATTTATAAGTAGGGGCAAGCAATAAGTCCATTAATGATACCGTGTGTAAAAGATAAAGATAGAACTGTCCTACGATTATGTAAAGTTTTTAAATTGATTAGCGATAAACGTGATTCGCTCGATGGGAGCATAGAGTAAACTTCAAAAATCCTTTTTGCACACGTTCAATTCTATTACTGTAAAGCTGATTACTAGATATCCAAACAACAAGGTGAATTGGTGGACGGCGTAACGGGATCAAGATCGAAACTGATTACCTGAAGTCATCTCGGGATTTTAGTCTTAAGTTTCCCATACACCTTCCAATCAGGGAAGATTTGGAAGGCGGCCTACTGTCGTTAAAAATTAAAGGGGTCGGCTCGGGTCTGTACTTCAAGGACCTTCAGATAAGGCAATCATACCGCCTGCTTTATAACTGCAATGTGTTTCAGGTGGACATTAGACTTAACTTACATATCCACGTAACTGTCGTGCAGTGCGGATGTGTTTTCTTTGCTCGTCTAGTTTTGTTTAAAATTCTGCAAATTAGTGCAAGTTTTTCGCCGTGAATATCGGCGCTCAATATGGATGACCTCTGTGGCAAGTGTTCCAAGGTTTTTGCGCGAGGTGACACTTGTATCGTGCCCTGCAGTGGTTTCTGCAAGAAACGTTTTCATCGTGCTTGTTGTGAAGGCCAAATTTCGGGATACGATATTGGTCTGCTCATCTCAAACCGCCACATTCGGTATTTCTGTCCGGAATGCATACTCATGCCAGCTACATTAAGTAAGTCTCTTGACTTAA
>JAPVRG010097201.1:0-31523 GCA_029783565.1 Rhagoletis cerasi | reverse complement strand
CACCCCAAGTGGCAACACCAGAGTAAAAAATCTCAAAAGAAAGCATACTACCCATATACCAAATTTCATCCAAATCGGTTAAACCGTTCCCGAGATAGTGGTCGATATCTGAAGGAATAAATAAAATGCGGTCAGGTGGCACCCCTAGGTGGCAACCCTACTTAAAAATATTCTGGTTGGTATACGGCCTCAAATACCTTCCATTTGATACCCATATTGCCATATATTGCTTAATATTAAAAAAAAATTTGGAAAGGTGGCAACCCTCTAAGCTGCCTTTAGTGGCAACATCCGAGTAAAAAATCTTGGAAGGAAGCATACTATCCATGTACTAAATTTCATGGAAATCGGTTTAGCCGTTCCCGAGATAGTGGCCGATATACTACCGAACTACTACAAGAATCTGCTAAAATTTTCTATTTCCGTTGCAATTTTCTATTTCCGTTGCATACGCAAATTTAATTTCCGTTGCATGGCAAATTTAATTTCCGTTGCATCATCCATTTTCTCAAATTTTACTCTCAATCAAAACTTCATAACGCCGCCTAAGAAGTTAACTTCAAAAACGCACATCTTCACTCTTACCGAGGTATCTATTCTCACAAGAATTCTTACAGATCACTGCCTAATCGGCACACATGCCTCGAGATTGGGAGTGAATGCGCCAGACTACTGTCGCAGGTGCAGATGCGAATAAGAGGAAGAGAGTGTACAGCACCTTATATGCGAGTGCCCGGCTCTTAACAGAAGGCGGGTACAGACGCTCGGAAAGCCTTGCATAGATATCGGAAATCAACATCAGAGTACTATCGAAATTCATCACGTTAACGAATTGGTTTGAGTAAGCGCCGCAACATCATAGGGGAGCAAGATTGCATATGGTATCACAATGGGCCTTTCTTGGCCTGAGTGTAAGGGAGAGTCGCTCTCAACCTAACCTAATCTATTTCTCTACGACTTGCAAGTGAAGGCAAATTAAAGAGCTTTAGACGACTAGTGTAGGGTGGGAGATTTTACTCTGAATCCCAGTTAAAAGCATGCAAAGCAAAAAGTAAGAATTGTGTTTGAATCGATTCAATCCTATATAAATGAACTTGATAGCGGGGATACAAAACAATATATCCGTATTCTAATATTGGTCTAACAAAAGTTGTAAAAAGGGTTTTAGTAACATAGGGATCGCTGAATTCTTTTGAGCATCGTTTTACGAACGCAAATACGCTTTCGGTTTTATTGACTGTAGCATTAATATGAAGATTGGAGATTGAGTTTGGAGTCTACTGTGATACCAAGATAGATAAAAGTGGATACCTGCTCCAGATTATAATTCGATATTGAGTAAAAAGCTGGTTGTACCATTTTTTTAAATTTAGTGGCATATAATTTGTATTACACCAAGTAACCACGCCGCTTAGATCTGCGCTTGTAACAAAGACCTTTCTTCGATAGAAGAATATGATTTAAAAAGTTTTTCATCATCATTAAAATTTTTGAATATTTTATTGCAGAAGAAATATCGGTTATGAATATCAGGAACAGAATCGAGCCAAGGTGGCTTCCCTGAGGAACTTCTGAAGAAACTCGAATAACGTTGGAAGAACAGTTTTTAAAAATAACTCTTTGCATTCTATTATAGAGATAAGAAGAAGTCCAATTAAGAAGACTAGGCTGAAAACCAATTAGATCAAGTTTACGGATGAGTAACGAGTGACATACTTTGTGAAAAGCTTTACTGAAATCGGTGTATAAATGTTACGTCGGTATAAGTATAAGCTCCACCGTCTGGTTTGTGTGGCCATTATAGGGGCCATGCGCTCATGCCCGACTGAGGCGCTTGGTGTCATCACAGGCATACCGCCTCTAGCCACACTTATAAAGAAAGACGCTTGCTGGAGCGCCCTGATACTGCCGAACCTTTATAGCTTGAAAAATAGGGACTTAAGCGGTCATTTGGATATTTTGAAGCCATTCATAAATGATCCCGTAGTAAAACTCACATACTCAATGCTACCAAAGCTGACTCTACAAGGTAATAATACCTGAAAGGGATACCTGTAAAACGATAATCCACATGTTCAGCGAGGGATCTCAAGTTTGGTACACAGATGGTTCGAAACTTGAGGACGATAACACTCGACCTAGATTTCAAAAAAGCGTCCCGATGGGAATTTACCCAACCATATTCCAGGCGGAAATGTTCGCAATTGAAATCTGTTTCCACGAATGTCTTCGCAGAAGGACAAATGGGACAACAATAAACATCGTGTCAGATAGTCATGAGGGCTTCGATGGCAACGAAAAAGCTGACACTCTAGCGAAATGCGGTGCCCAACGGCGCTTAGTCGACCCTCAGCCCTTCTTTGGCCCATCCAGAGGATACACATCAGAGCTGCTAAGGAGATGGTAGGACTTCCAAGTCAAAACCCAATGGAGAACGACAAAGAGTAAAAGGCAATCCAAAAGATACCTAACTCCCTCTCGTGGTATCTCTGAGCGGCTGCTAAATCTCAGCAGAGAGGACTTAAGAACTCTCACCGGATTCCTGACAGGTCATTGCAGACTGAGGTACCATCTATACAAAATGGGACTCTCTGTGGAAACGAACTGCAGGTTTTGTGGGCTAGAGGCTGAAACCTCGGAGGAAACAGGTCGGATTATGATCAGGTCCAGGCCTAAATGACTCTTTTAAGGTTTTTAAATAGTGTAAAACTTCTTCGGAAGGTATAACCGGAATATCAACTGAGTTAACCGGACAAAGTTCATACGGATAGTCCTTACTTGCAGGGGAGAGTACATAATAATTGGACCTAAAGAGCTGGGCAAACATGTTGGCAATAAGTTGGCTGTTACTAGACACAGTGTTGTTGTAGTTCATAGCGGACGGAAAACCATGAGCTTACGTTTTGAATTTACGAAACCATAAAATGATTTGGGACTGTTAATTAGATTCTTTTCCATTTTACACGAATATGACTGATAACATTGCTTATTCAATAAAAAGTAGCTATGTCGCAAAAATGAGTATTTTATTTATTATCAAAACAATTATGAATTTATTTTCCATTCATGCAAACTCGAATTGCTTAACTATAAATTTTCAGTCATAAATTTGCATATAAAGTAAACAAACATTTCCTTAAAATTACTTCGAGTTTTCAGTTTCTGGTGGGTGTGGCCAACACAACAGCTTCCTTGGGCAGCAGCACGATGTAGTTGCTTTGAACCTTGTCACTGAAAATTTAAATTAAATAATTAAGGTAAAGTGCAGTGCGAAAGTGAAGCTTGTGGTTGTCTTACCCTTTGTGCCTAACGCTTCTATCCGCTACCAATACATATTCAAATACAGTGGGTAGATCTCTAAACGTGGCATTCAAATCGATCGTTTCATAAACGTCATTTAAATTTAGGAGTACAACGAATGTGCGCTCACCAGTGAGGTAACTAAAATATTTACATGTGTATACACACAAATTGGATTACATATATAAAATGCCTCCTTCCAATGTTTCTGCTCACCACTTACCGTTTAATGCTTAAGATATTTTCGTTGACTGCCTTCACTTCAGTCTGCCCCTCGCGTAGTGTCTTTTGCGTACGCAATTCCTGCAAACGCTTGTACACATTTAAATGACTATAGGCAATGCCCCGCTCACGCTTTACATTCACCAATTTATAATTCTCCGCTAAAGGTAACCATGTTGTATTACCCTCGGTAAAGCCGGCTTTGTGTCCATCATTCCAATGAAAGGGCGTACGCACCGGATCACGACTTAGATTCTCGTAGTCTACTAGATTCGATTGGCAACCTTGTGGATCGACGGTTTCTTCCCAAGAAATCGGCACATCTGTCATACCGATCTCTTCACCCTGGTAGGTGATGCTTACGCCAGGCAAGGCCTTCAGCATTACGTTGATCAAATCAATGCGATCGGCGCCTAAGCGTGTGCCAATGCGACTCTGATCGTGATTGCCCAACTAAACCGAAAGACCGAAAGAGGTGTATGAATTAAAAAAAAAAAAAAATTTAATTAAATTACATGCCGATCAAGCAGCTTGCATGCTCATTTCTACTTACCACCCAATTGGCTACGCGCCCATCTGGCATGCTGTCCAGCCAATTGTTTATAATTTGCGTGTAGTGGTAGGCATTCGAATCTTTATGCAAATAATTGAGCAGTTGGAAATTGAAAGGTATCTGTGCGCCATCTACGGTGGTATTTCCGTAGTATTGCATTATAACATCAATTGTTGAATATGCCTCGGTCATGAGTATGTGTTCATCGCCACCCAGCTCTTCTTCCATTTCCTTCAAGACCTGACGAAACTCATAAACCATTTCAATCGTCTGCGGTTGATCGGTTGTATAGATGGGTAGTAGGTATGAGTAAGATTCGGGGTCATTCACTTCGGGGTTACGTGGGTTATCAGGATAATTGCCGTACGCATCGGCAGCTATTTCGTAGATATGTGGCACAGCGTCGACACGGAAGCCGGCAACACCCAAGCGCACCCAGTAACGCAGCACATCCTATGCGAACCATTTGTTTAAAGTTGAGGCGAATAGATATATAATTTTTTTTTAACAAACCTTCATCATTTCGCGCACTTTTGGATTTCTGTAGTTGAGATCTGGCTGCTTGGCATGGAACTGATGTAGATAGTATTCTTGACGATCTTCACGCCACGTCCACGCCGCGCCGCGGAAAACACTTATCCAGTTGTTTGGCGGTACGCGCGTGCCATTTTCGGAAATTTTGCCCGGATGCCAAACGTAGAAGTCCTTATATGCTGGATCGTTCTGTGCTGACTTGATAAACCATTCGCATTCATCACTGGAGTGATTCGGTACAAAGTCCAAAATGATTCGCACACCCAATTGCTTTGCTTTAGCGAGCAGCTCCTTGAAATCTTCCAATGTGCCATACATTTTATCGATTTCGGTGAAGTTGGATACATCATAGCCGAAGTCTGCATTGGGTGAGGTGAAGATGGGCGACAGCCAAGTGGCACCAACGCCGATTTCCTTAAGGTAAGGCAGTTGCTGGGTAATGCCTAAGGCAAAAATTCGAATTGTCAACTGGTGAAACATGCTTTGTGTATGTACTTTCACTTACCTTTCAAGTCCCCAATGCCATCGCCATCACTGTCCTTGAAGGAGCGTGGGTATATTTGGTAGAAGGAGGCGGTTTCCCACCAAGCCTTGTCGGTTGCCGCACCTGCAGCCGCGGTCAGTAACGCAAAGAGCGCTAAATATTTTAAAAAGTGTAACATCGTTTTGTTTGATTGTCTTCAGGTTTGAACACTGTGGTGGTAACACCTGCATTGGCGCTTTTATATGCAAAACGTATCGGCATGATGTTATCGTCAATCGATAAGTGGTCATAAAAAACTTAATATAAGTCAGTTAGTGCAATATAGTTTATTGGCGAACTGGATTTAGTTAATTTACGATGTTTTTACGCGTGTAGTAATCTTAAGTAACCGCTTTGCTGGTGGCAAATGGGGAGAACGTTATCAACAGGATAATCTGAATATTTTCAAATTGTTAGATAAGTCAAATGCTTTAAGATAAAGAATTTTCAAAATATTTTGCAAGTTATGTGATCATGCGATTAGATGAAAAGTTTAAAAAATAAGCTAAGCATTGGAGGAGAATTTTTTTTTAGTTAATTTCAAATTTTATAACTGTCTAAGGAAGAAGACGCGGAGAATTAGGGGCGCAGTTGACACTTGCTAGATTGTTTCTTAAATTATTAATTAAGTAAAGAAACTCAGTTTTCTTATTTTTTTTCTTACTTACTTACTCTTCCCATCTGTGGTGAACAACATCATGTATGGAACTTTAGCAAAGCTAAGCCGATGCGATGAGCAATGTGGCCTTAGAGTGAACCCAGAGAAAAGAGAATTAGTGATCTTTACGGCCAGGAATAAGGTCCCAAAATTTGAATTAGCAAAGCTGAATGGGCAAAACCTACGATTATCCAAACAGGCGAAGTAGAGTAGAGAAAGCGAGCATTGCCTATTACATCTGTATGCGAATTTTGGGAAGACATGGGCACTCAATCCAAAAGTTGTGCTCTGGATGATGTACACGGAGGTTGTACGTCCGATCTTATGCTGCGTTTCTCTGGTATGGTGGACAGCCTTAAAGAAGCACTATAATCATGTGAAACTAGGCAGAGTTCAGAGAGCTGCATGCATAGGAACCACAGGGGCAATGAGAACTTGTCCTACTGGTACCCTCCGCACACTATAGGCTGTAAGACTCAGAGAACTGTCTATATGGAAAGAAAGAACGATCGGGCGTGGCAGTACAATTTCTCGATTGCCACCTAAGTTGAGGTTGGCTATCGATTACATTCGACCTGAAGTAGAGTTTCACAGTCCTTTCGTGGTCATTCTTCCGTCGAGAGCCGACTGGAACGGGGAACCTGATATCTCTACCTGGATACATCATATGTACACCGATGGATCCAAAATGGAACGCGGAGTTGGAGCAGGTATTTACTCTGAGGCCCTGGGAGTAAAAAGATCAATTCATCTGCCCGATTTTGCGAGTATTTTTCAGGCAGAAGTATTAGCTATAGCCGAAGGCTGCCGTCTCTTAGAACGTAGTTGATTACGTCACGGCGAGTGCGTAGCAATTTTCTCAGATAGCCAAGCAGCCATTAAGGCCTTGGCGTCTTTTATAAAAAGTTTGAAACTTATCAAGGAGTGTATGACGCTGTTAAATAAAGTAAGTACTCAACTCGATTTAGATTTAGTTGGGGTCCCTGGTCATCGTAAAATTCCCAGAAAGGAGGCTGCAGACGAGTTAGCCAGGGAGGGTGCCACATTGGTGTCAATCGAGGACCGGATCTCAATCCCAATCGGAACCTTATATAGAGACAACTTTCTCCGCAATCTCCAGTAATCAGATCAAAGATGGCGCACCGCGGCATTCTGCCGTATATCCAAACTCTTGTGGCCTGTAAACAACCCTGAGAGAACACACAACTTACTAAGAAAACCCAGATCTAACGTTGCTAAGCTTGTTGCGACTCTTACTGGGCATTGGCCGATTGGTACCCACGCGAGAAGGCTGGGAATTGTCTATAATGACATCTGTAGAAGCTGCAGAGATGAGAACGAGCAGGAAACATTAGAACACCTACTTTGCAAATGTCCAGGTCTAATGAGGAGCAGAAGTACTATGCTAGGTGCATACGAGTTCACATTGTTACGAGAGCTATCTGATATAAGTCTCCGCAACATACTCAACTTTATCAACCACGCCGCACAATGGGCCATATGACGAGTTTAGCCGGAAAAAAATCAAAATGGAAGTTTGATGTTTTGATAATTCCAACTTGTTAAGAAATGTCCATTTACATAGAAAAATTTATCCTTTGGTGTTTGAAAGCCCACTTTGTTATTTTTTTTTTGTACGTCAAATTTGAAATTTTGAAACTTGGTTTTTTGAAAAGTACAAAAATCAAATAGGCATTTTTAAAAAGTGGCCTGTTGTTTATCACAGTGGTACCAAGACGCTGGTAAAAATGTATTTGGCCTAGATAACAATGCTCTTTTTTATGAAATAAAAACAATTGATATATGATGAGGGACGTAGCTAAAGTAATGTGTCAAAATTAGGCGTTTTCTCGTCAACATTTATCAACATAGTCGAACTTTTTTGGACAACCTAAACAATGTACTGTCATGTACTTTTCCTAAAATTTTTTTTTAAGCTCTTCATGATATCTTTTTTTAGATACTACTCAAGCCAGACCTTGCACGACCTTGCAACAATGTTAAACTCCACAATATATCAAGCAGAGTCTGTAATGAAATACACATTCACATTTTAGTATGTATGTCAGATGCCACGCCCCCTGTATAATGCGGTTAACATTTCTGTATTAGAGGAAGTTACATCTTTTAAATCGATATATGTGTCATTGAAATCGAGCGAACAGTGCCTTGAAAAAGGGGGTTCAAAATTTTATTGTGGCGTATTTAAATATAGATACCTTCAATATACCGTTTTTGCTACAAGCCCTACTCAAAGGACCTCTGGAGTCATCCAATCGATCTCCGATCAAGGTGAATTTCTTTATGGCCACTTTTTACGACAAATCCAAGCATCAGATATATTTTTCCGGCTAACTTGTATGGGGTGGCCCACTGTGCGCCGGTTGGTTCTAACATACTCATTCGAGGTATATGGTATCAAAATGGCACTTAGCTGCTACTTGGGCGTAATAGTTTTTCCGCCACCATTCTAACCTAACCTAACCATGGCCTGGCCTGTCACCCGTTTCCGGCTTGAAGTCGAATTTGGGACACCCTGTATATTCTAATTCGCAATGGCTTAAAATATTAGGTTGTAAATAAAAAATTAGTAGTAGCTCAGAATGCGAAGCTTCACTCTTTGTAGGTTCCGAGTTCCTTTGGCAGACATTTTGGTGGGCAAAAAAGGTTATGAGTTGCAACACGGCTGATGGTTTGTTCCACGACTTCAGACAACGGCGAGAGTATCGAATTGACTTGCCCTTGACGACTGTTTCTGCTGGTAGTGACCTACATGGAGTGCTGATGTTTTGCGTCAACCCGCGATACTTTAAGGGGACGGGGCCATAAAAGCTGGTAAAGAAGTGCAGTCAACGTAGTAAATGCACGGTTAGCGAACGAAAATCATTCGCACGGCGCATGGTTGGCTGTATGCGCTGCACTTCATGGTGGTGTGTTAGTGGAAAGGCAGTTGGAGATGTTACAAAATTGTAGCGTTTAGTCTGTGGAAAAGCAAAAATTGAGATAGCAAACTGAACACCAAAATTACAAATTATTTGCTACTTGAAAAAGCACAAGGATTTGGCTTTATTTACTGTTTGAAATTTGCACCATCCATACGCTGCACCACAGCCAATTTCGTATAGAAAGAGCATCTAAGAGTTTGAACCCCTTAGCGCTGGCCCGTTGAACCAATTATTGAAATACTGTTATTTAATAATTTTGTTTTTTGTTTTGGCCCACTCTTAATCTTGCTATCAACATTCTTAAACTCTCTGATAATTGAGTGATTTTTATAATTTGATAATTAAGTATTTTTGGCATGAATAGTAAAAACAACATAACAAATATGTGTTCGCTAGAGGACGAGAGACTGTTGAACCCAGTATTCGCTGGGAGATTATTATGGACGGTAGATTGCATGATTAACAAACCGTGAAGCCGTAAAAGAAACGTATGTCATCGTTATCAACCACACGTTCGCACAATAACAAAGTAAGGCATACAAACAAATTTGTTAGCAACTCTGTACACGTGCACCCTGTAGGAAAATCCATTGGTATCGATGTGGTGGGTATGGTTTCAATCTTTGTGTACCTCATCCCCATATCGGGCCGTAGTTATCCCCAAAAAATCCCAATTTTTTCTAAATCCCCATTTAAATCCCCTTCTCTCAGAAATTAGAAAAAATATTCATTCATTTGTGTTAGCTCATTTTAGTTGTAGATTTGAATACCTTTCTGTCAAAAATTCTCCCAGATTTATTAAGATATTGTTAATATATCATAAACATATGTATGTACGTACATTAGGTGTTTTTTTTTGCGACTATTTTTTTTCGCTCCCACCTGGAAATTTTGTGGAAAATACCTAAAAAAAAGTTCCTTGAAAATTTAAGCCCTTAACATTAATATTAAGTGCTCGACCAAGGCGTGGAAATATTTCCCGTTTAAAATACACGTAAACTGTGATTTTTTTCTTCAAAATTCTACAGCTTAGAGGCATTTTATGGTATAATCTTGGTCAATGATAGGGTCTTTTCAGAATTGAATGCTCTAAAAATGTTCCATTGCGGCGTGACCCTATCTCCCTCCTGCGAGGTCACTAAATCAATTTTTTTCATTAAATTCTCCTTTTTTGCATTTATATCGCAAATAGCAAGAGCTACAGAAAAAATGTAAATGGCAAACTTGTAGGAAATTCAATTTCCTACAAAAAAGTTTTAAAACACTAAATCGCTAAAATCGATATTTCTTGAGATATTGCGTTTTGAAGTTGAGGTAGTCTGGAATTTTGATGGATTGTTGAGCTAAATTTTAGAAATTATTTATTCTTTAGTTCCGTTTGTCACATAAACTATCAATTATTTATTTGTTAAGTTGCAAATGATTGAAAAGTTGAATAACTGAAAATTTTGAAACTGAAAATAGAAAAAAATTTTTTAAAGGGATTTTTTTTTTTAAATTTTGTATGAATTTTTTCATATAATTTGTCCCTGATTATTCTAATTTATTGACCAATAAAAGTTATTGTTGAAAGTAAATATTCTTGGTCTAGTTTATATACATCTTATTTTCAACTAGGTATTAAGTTATTAACATAGCTATGGTTAGAAAGACAACAGCTCTATATTTGGTTGGTAAAATAGTGTGGTTTCCCCCAGGAGGTTCTGAGCTCAGTTCAAAAAATAGCGATAAATTTAAATTTTTTTTTGTAAATAACTTCCTGGCTTTCATGGATGAAAACGTAAAGGTTTTAAATAAAATTAAAAAGTTATGTAGCTCTATTTAATCTGCAAAGCTCAGACATGTTTTCAAACGATTCGAATCAGCAATCCTATGGCTTTTTAATTTCTACCGAAAAATTTTAACTTCTCATTCTCTTCGCACACGCACTTAAGAGCGCAGCATTTTATTTTTCTACAAAAAAATGTAGCGCTCCACATACTCATTACGCGACTCGGAGCTGCTTTGGCTATAACCAGTGTTGCCACTTAGCAAGTTTTTTTTTCTACAAAATGTGACTTGCATTGAAAATGTGATTTAAGTAACATATAACACCTTATTAAAAACAAGTAATTTTTAAGCAAAAAAACAACCGACCTCAATTCTCATAAAAAAATTAGGCTGAAGCGGTAACTTCTTCATAATCCAAAGATCGAAACTAGACAAAATTAGTATGGGACCACCCTTGAGGTACAACCTTTCCGATAAGAAATTATCGAAAACGGTTAACGTTGTCCAAAGGTATCCACTAACATATGTACATAAAAAACATTCCGACGAATTGATAATTCCTTTTTGGAAGTCGGTTAAAAATAATTAAATTCAATTCCCCTGCAAACCATGCTTTCAGAGTATTCTGAATAGCAGAGAAATCTTTAAGAATTCGTAAATAAAGCATTATATCTTTTCCGATTTTTTGTAGAATTTTCTTAGATGAAATGTACTGAGCACACTTAGATTCTTTTACGAAATTTCGGAAGAAAATTGTTGTGATGTGAAAATTTTTTCGGAATTTTTCCAGAATTTTTTAGACTTTTCTTTAAGAAATCGTACGGAAATTTCTTTACGAATTCGTGTCAACCGTTTCATATGATTTTCTTAAAAGATCCGTAAAAAAGGCTAATAAAAAATAAAAAAATCAACTGCTTGCCTTCCAAAAATCCTCGAAAATCACAATAAACCAACCAACCTACCAAAGCCTTATTTTAAGAAACGAAACTACCAATTTTGGTCCAATTTGACCAAACCGGCAACACAGGCTATAACACGCATCGAATGCACAAACAACGCCAACTACGTGATAGTTATCTAAGTGGTTCGTAATTGATGAAATCTCATTAGTTCTGAACCAATTTATTACATCAGTTCAAGTTTTTCCTGCAGGGTATATTTATAAGAATAGGTAAACGACTATTTTTTGTTGTTTAATCAGCGATCAACGCAGCGAAGTAAACTAAAAATAATGATGAAGCTCAAAATAAATCAAAAAGAAACAAAACAGAAGCGAGCGATGTATACAATTATCAATAATATACACAAAATTAATGCTCCATATGCGCCGCTAACAAAAATAACATCGTTGCGCTCCTAACGCTAATCTCTCACGTTTCACGTTACTCACTCAAGTGTGCGCTCATTTGAATATTCCTCTTGCGTGAGACACTTGAAAATGTTGCTTCAGTTTGCTTTTCGAAATCGTTGTGTTTGCACTCAGCGTGCAGCGTGAGAGCAGATCGCGCTTATCTAGATCAAAGCTGTGGGTGGTTTACCAAAGTATTGATATTCAATAGTGCAACTGAAAAACAAGACCTCTAAGTGAAAAAAATATTTAAACGATAGACAGCTAAGAAAATATGACGCTACGGCGCATATTGTTATTTTTGTTTGTGGCAATTTGTGGTGGCGTCACTGTTGTGACCGCTGGCGGCTTTCCAAATTATCATGCGCACTTTGATTTCATCAGCTGGGACAAACATCGCACTGTCGCACAGTTGAATGCAGCGCAAAAGTGGTGGCAATCGGCGGCGTTCTATCAAATCTATCCAAGGTCATTTAAAGACAGCAACGGTGACGGCGTAGGTGACCTGAAGGGTGAGTTTGAGAGATGAAAAAAAAAACTATGTACATAGATTGTTGTTAAGAGTTTGCACAGAGAATTTGCTGAATCAGGGCCCAAATCGCGGCATTCGCTATCGAAGGCAACCGCATCGAAATTTGATTTTGAGATCACGGCATTCGATAGCGAGCGCACTCCGTCAATTTAATTTGTATTGGGGAGAAAACAGCTGTTGTTTTATTCGATTCGATTCGAAACGAGTAATCATGCGATCACTTATGCCGCCATTCGGGCCTTGTAGTTTTAGTAAATAAACACAATTCCCCTTCGCAGGCATTGCTCAACAGCTACCTTACCTGAAGGAGATCGGCATTGCCGCTACATGGATATCTCCTATTTTCACCTCGCCTATGGCCGATTTCGGCTATGATGTCGCTAATTTTACCAATATCGATCCGATATTTGGCACACTCGATGACTTCGATGCACTGATAGCCAAGTCGCGCGAGGTGGGAGTGAAAATCATCTTGGATTTTGTGCCAAATCACTCGAGCGATGAGCATGAATGGTTCAAAAAATCTGCTGCCGGCGATAAGGAGTACAAAGATTTTTATGTTTGGCATCCCGGCCGCATTGTGAATGGCACACGGCAACCGCCAACGAATTGGATGAGCGTGTTCCGCGGTTCGGCATGGCAGTGGCATGAGGGTCGAAAGGAATATTATCTGCATCAGTTTCTGAGTAAGCAACCTGACTTGAATTATCGCAATCCGAGTGTGCGTGCAGTGATGAGCGTGAGTATACTTACAAGCAAGTATTTGTTACTTATAAAAATACATAGGTGCTTTTGCGGTTTCTTCTTTAGGATGTCTTGCGATTTTGGCTGCAACGCGGTGTCGCCGGTTTTCGCATCGATGCTGTGCCGTTTGCGTTCGAAATAGCACCCGATGCTAAAGGAAATTGGCCTGATGAACCTAGAAATGATTGGGTTATCGATCCGGATGACTACAATTATGTTAAACACATCTACACGGTGGACCAACCGGAGACCTTGGATTTGGTTTACGAATGGCGACGCGTGCTCGACGAGTTTCAGAAGGAGAATGGCGGCGTTGAGCGCGTCATGCTAACCGAGGCCTACTCGCCCATTGAGGTAGTGATGAAGTACTATGGCAACGGCACGGCAGAGGGCGCGCAGATACCATTCAACTTTCTCATGATCAATTGGCTCACGAATGACTCGGATGCCTATCACTTTGCGGAGACGGTGAATACCTGGTTAAAGAGTATGCCTGAAGGACGTACGGCCAATTGGGTGGTAAGTTTACCTTGATGGAAACTAAGTGATCATTTGGTAAATAAAACTCGCATAAAGATAGGAAATCATGATCAGAATCGTATCGGTTCACGCCTTGGCGCCGACCGCATCGACATGTTGAACATGCTTACCAGTATACTGCCTGGCGTGAGCATCTCCTACTACGGTGAGGAGATCGGCATGACGGATGTGTGGATCTCGTGGAATGATACAGTGGATCCATCGGCTTGTCACACCAATCCGGATATTTATGAGAATTTCTCACGTGACCCTGAGCGAACGCCTTTCCAGTGGAACGATGCTAAGAATGCTGGTTTCAGCACAGCTGCGAAAACTTGGCTGCCTGTGGCTGACGACTACAAAACGGTGAATGTGCTGCGCGAGCGTAATGAGCCGCTAAGTCATTTGAGCATTTACAAGCAATTGCATGCGCTGCGAAATGAATCGACGCTACGTCACGGTAGCGTTGAAGTAAAGGCGGTAAACAATAATGTGCTGGGTGTTAAGCGGTGAGTGGGCAGTCTGAGGGGTGTAAAATGGTTAAGATGTACTTTAAGTTGAAGTTTTTTTGAACAGCATTTTGCTGAATGATTACACGTATGTGCTACTGATGAACCTGTACGATTCGACGGAGCAGGTAGATTTGAAGAGCGCTTTCGATAACATGCCGGATGAGTTAGAATACGCTATTGTGACCCAGAAAAGCTCGGTAAAACAGGGGTAAATAATGCACTTAGTACCAAATGTAGTTCTATATTTCATATCTTACATTTCAGCGATATTGTAAAATCCTCCGCTTTAAAACTATTACCCAAAGAAGCCGTTGTGTTGCGTTCCTCCACAAAACTGACCACAACAGTGGGTTATTTTGCTTATTATATGCCAAAGAATGAAAATTATTAAAAAAGAGTTATGTATTTGTTAAGAAGGTAAAAAGTGTTTATATGTTTTGTACTGATAATTCTCAAGGACTGAAAACTCAATGTTTGCCATATGGCAAAGTAAGCTCTTTAAATGTTACCTCTACCTATATTAAATTTTTCTATATATTGTTAATTGATCTATGTATACCAGAAAAATAAAAGTAGCTCCCTAGCTGAATATACAGTTACCCCCTTTGATTTGTTATCACTGATATCTCGAGTGTTTTGCACAAATTGGCAACCCTCAAATAAATCAAATAAGAAAAAAATGCAACCAAAATCTGGTAAATACGTGTAGGAAACTCACACAAGTGGGAATGCACTCTAAATAAAACCTTTGTTTTCTAACAACTTGAGAAAAAATTCCAACGTTGCACCACACGAATAATGAGCGCATGAGATAATAATAAGAGCGCACTTCAGTTGATAATTAGACGTTTGATAAAATCAATTACAACTGTCAACAGACGAATGTTTAAGTGGCTAGCTAAAATCTTTAAATAAGTGACAAAGATTCACTCTTTGAACAGTCTCTGCTAGCTCATTTTCATTGCCGCATCTCGAGCGCAATTTCCTCGGAAATGCTCAAAATATTTACATTCCTTTTGCTGCTGGCACTTTCGCAACAGCCCACTTTAGCTTGCAATGGCGTCAGCGGCCAGAGTACCACGCCCACGCGTGATTGGTGGCAAACTGCACAATTCTATCAGATCTATCCACGCTCGTTCAAGGACTCCGATGGTGACGGCATAGGCGACTTGGCGGGCATCGCATCGCAGCTGGACTATTTGAAGGAGTTGGGCGTCACAGCTGTTTGGCTATCGCCTATCTACACCTCACCCATGGCGGACTTCGGCTATGACATTGCGGATTTCTTCGATATACAAGCCGAGTATGGCACACTGAATGACTTCGACAATCTTATACAGGCGGCCAATCGGCGTGGACTGAAGGTGATATTGGATTTTGTGCCAAATCATTCGAGTGATGAGAGTGAATGGTTCAAGAAATCGGTGCAACGCGAGCGAGGCTATGAGGACTACTATGTGTGGCATGATGGTTATGTGGATGAGGATGGAAAGCGAGTGCCACCAAACAATTGGGTGAGTTGAGTCGAAGAACCCGAAGCTATAGGCTAGTGTTGCCTTTTTTAGCTAAATTAATTTTAAGTTCATTATCCCATTTGTAGATCCAACAATTCCGTGGTTCTGCCTGGGAATGGAACGAAGAACGTCAACAGTATTACCTGCATCAATTCGCAGTCAAACAACCCGATCTGAACTACCGCAACCCTGCCGTCGTGGCTCAAATGAAGCGCGTGCTCACCTATTGGTTGGATCGCGGTGTGGCAGGCTTCCGCGTTGATGCCGTGCCTTGGTGCTTTGAGGTGTTGCCCGACAAAAATGGCCGCTATCCTGATGAGCCGAGGAGCGGCTATAATGACGATCCGGATGATCCTGGCTACTTGCTGCACATCTACACCCAGGACCAGCCTGAAACGCTGGACATGGTTTACCAGTGGCGTAAACTGCTGGACGACTACAAGCGCATACATGGTGGCGATACGCGTGTCTTGCTCACGGAGGCCTGGTCTCCGCTGGATTATGTAATGAAATTCTACGGCAATCGAACAGTGGAAGGTGCACAGATGCCATTCAATTTCCAATTCATTGTCGGTGGCAATGGTGATAAGAATAATACACAATTACCGGCAACTGGCTTTGTGAAGATAATCAGCAGCTGGTTGGACAAAATGCCAACCGGCGGCACAGCCAATTGGGTGGTGAGTAAGCGGGGAGACGAATTACGCGCTTATTCTTTCAATTGAGTTATTAATTTAAATTACTCTTCATGCAGATGGGTAATCACGATCAGCGCCGTGTGGGTAGTCGTTATGGAGAGTACCGCATCGATACAATGAATATGCTGCAGATGTTCTTGCCGGGCGTTAGTATCACGTATATGGTGAGTAGAGAGTGTGCTGATATTTGTTTGCGAGAATGAAGAGCGCAAATTAAGAGCAAATGTTTGTTAAGAGAAGTTGTTTGCTGACAGGCGTTGTGCATGAGTTTATCCGACTCTATCGTTCTCTTTCTTTGTTGCTCGCTCTTAGGGTGAAGAGATTGGCATGACTGATTTGGATATATCTTGGGAAGATAGCCGCGATCCAGCTGCTTGTAATTCAAATCCTAATATTTATGAGCAATTCACCCGGGATCCTGCGCGTACACCATTTCAATGGAGCAACACCGCCAATGCTGGCTTCTCGACCAACAGCACCACATGGCTGCCGATCAATCCAAATTATGTGACTGTAAACGTGGACGCCGAGAAGGCGGCTACGAAGAGCCACTTGACAATTTACAAGCAGTTGGTGGCGCTGCGAAATGAGAAAACACTGCAATTGGGTGATGTGAGCTACAGCGCTTTGGGAGATAATGTCTTGGCTATAAAGCGGTAAGAAAGCGTGGGAGGAAGGGTGGAAGGGTTTTATAAGATAATTTTTTAAAATTTTCGATTACAGTTCTTTGGAGGGAGAGAAGACATATCTTTTGTTGGCCAATGTACTGGACAGCGATGCAACGGCGAGTGTGTCTGATGCGTTGCGTGTAAGCGGAAATTTTAAGACTATCATTTCCAATTTGATTTCAACCAGAAATGAAGGGTGAGTGAATGCATAACATTTATAAAGAAGGTAGATAGTAGATTGCAAAAATTATATTTGATTTCTTTGTTTCGCAGCGATGTCGTCAGCGCGGATAACATTTCACTGATGGCATACGAGACGATTATTGTAGAATCAGTTTGAACTGCAATTTTAATACGAAAATAATGTTTATGCCTATATTTATTTTATTTTTTTGTTATTTATAAACACTAGACATAAAAATGCAACAGTAGTCGTAATCAAATGTATTAAGCAAAAACTATGCGCCTTTTTTTAAACTACAGAAAACTGCCTGCTATGAGTAGATTTTTGTTTTACATATCGACCATGGTGTGCGTTTATTCTGCCCCTCAATCGAATTTCTAAAGGTGTACACAGCTAATACTTAGCTAATAGAGTACTATACAAAAACAGTATGCAGGGACGTCGAAACTGGAGGAGGACGAGGATTCAAGGGAGCGGGCTTCCTACCAAATTTTCTGACGGGGGGTAGCGAACTCATTTTGTGACCACAAATTATGAACACATTTTATTAATATAATTTTTCGCGACTGATCAAATGTTTTCATCAAGTAGTATTTCCAGCTCTGAAAGAAAGTGGTATTACAGGGATGTATGATATTCTTTGCATGGTGGGATAATCTTCAAAAATGACGCTCTCAAAGCTGCACAAACCACATTAATTAGATTCTATTTCTCTTTGTCCCACACGATGGTGCGTAAAATCGAGCTAATTGTCAAGATACAAGCAGAAGTTTCTCAGAGTAAAAATAAACAATAAAATTATTTGGCGATCAGCCAGAAGCCATCATGCCAGAAATATGATATTTAATAAGAGGATATTTGGAAAAATGAAATAAGTTCGAGAGGATTTTCTTTCCCGTGCAGAGTACCGGAATTTTTGGCCCCTGCGAACAGCTTGCACGGGCTCCTTAGAATCCTAGATTAACGGCCACGGGTGCGAAGCAAGCAGCAAGATTTCTTATTCAAACGATCCAAGCACTCCGTTTTGATACATAATTCGAAAGCATTTTTGGAATGGCTATAAATGATGCTGACACATTGGATCTCGAATATCCTTCTGAACCTAGAATCAAGAAAATTTCTCACCGCCTAAAGCAAACTGATTATCCTACGTTGGGAATTGTGATTATCAACTAAAATTTGATACAGAAAAGACTAATTCGCAGCGCTAAACTTACTTTCAAAAGAAGGTATAAAAATATATTAACAAATCAAAAAATATGTATTCACAAAAATCATAAAAAAAGAAAAGAATTTTTATACAAAAGTGTAGCTCACAGATTATAATTTCTATATGATCTCTTCACAATAGAAAAATTGATCATGATGGAATTTTTTTTCTTGATCTTGATGTTTTGGAGTCATTGGAAAATATACTCTTTTATGCATGAAAAAGGATTCTACCTGATGAAAATGTGAGTTCACTGATAAGCACAAATATTTTTGAATTAAGAAAATCGGACCTTTTTTTTGTATTTTCTTTAACTGCATGCTACATTTTTTTTTACTTATTTTTTTATTTAATTTTTTTTATATTTACATTCTGTTAAAGAAAAAGTATTAAAAGCTCCGACTTTTTAAACTAAAAAAAATGTAAAAATTTCAAAAAAGGCGACACTTGTACCTGAAAAAATGTTGCTCATCAGGGAGCTCACCCCAACCTGCCTTCTACTCAAATTGGTCGTGATACTTGTTGGAAACCCCGAATATGGATGTTCTTGCCGTTTTTGTTTTCTCAAAAAAAAAAAAAATATTTTGTTGTAATGTCCCTGACATTATTCGTATTAGAAAGGCAAAGTATGCAGTTTTACGTACAAATTCAGCTGCTGTTTAGAATTTTCAATATTTAGTTGCTATAAATGGAACCAAATCGTTGTCGACAAAAATTTAATTAAAAGTTCATAATTAGGGGTCAAACTTTATTTTGCGTTGTTGAAATATAAAATAGTATGAATGTGAAGTGATCAAAACTGTTTGCACTGTTTTTTTTTTTGAGTTAGTTTGAGTGTTTATATGTTTGCTATAAAGTTCACAAAAACAAAAGCATGATACCTACATATTTGCCACTGCATATTTTAATAAATTTCAAAGATGGACATATACATGCATACGCAGATTTTGGTACTTATCTACGAGGGGTGTTGCAATAAAAGAGAAAAATACTGCGGTTAGGTTGTATTTAAAAAAGCTCACGAAAGGTACGAACCATTTGCCATTGCCAAATCTCTCTTCTTATACTTACAGCCGGCCTGCTATATTTTTGCCAATATCACAATAGTCCGGTAAGTCCAGGCAGTGGCCCGTAGGCATCCTTGCAAGGAAGAGCATTTTTTTGAAACTTAAGTGCATCAGTGTACGTATCCTATTAAAGGAAGGCATGTAATTCTCCTGCAGACCTCACCACATAGCTCTAAACTTAAAGGAAGATCTTTCTCCCCTGAACTGAGGCTGGGGACATATGTACGTACTTTTGACTCCCCGATAATCTCAGGGCATATCAAGCGTAAGTATTGTCCATCTAATAGAGAGGAAACAAAGTTTCCATCTTCTTTGATAGCTAGGCATCCGTAAAAGCTTAAGACTCACATATAGCCCATTGCTGAATACCGTAAATTTTTTAAAGAACTATATTCTGGAATTAAATTTACGTGAGAGAGACTTACAGCCGCACTCAGAATCGTTTAATGATTACTTAAGGTTTTCCTCAGTAACGATTTTATGTATGAAATTTTTTCAAATCGTTGCTGAGGAAAACCTTAAGTAATCATTAAACGACTCTGAGTGCGGCTGTTAGAGACTCGCCAGGGTTTCGTTATTCCTTTAAGGACTTCGAGCCTTTAAGTTTATCTACAATTTTGCTAAAAATGTTGGAGAGACTGATTGACTTGCGCATAAGAAACTCGATTCCTGGTGACTGGCTTTCGTGAGCTCAACATGCTTATTGTAATGGACGGTCGGTTGGCCTTGGCCTAGACACATTTGTAAAGTGGGTAAAGGAAGACTTCACACATAAATAGTTTTCAGTCGGCGCATTTCTCGATCTAGGGGGAGGGGGTCTTCAACAAAAATCAAGCCACTTAATAAGCTGAGGGGTTGAAACCAATCTAATAAGGCTAATTTTCAACTTACTCCGCGACAGACCTGTCGTGGCGGAGTTTTAGTGCGCCTGTAATCAGCGTAGAGTGAGTTAAGGCACCCCGCAAGGTGGTTTCCTCTCATACCTGCTTTGTATTGTAGTTGCGAACGCCCTTCTCGAGGAGTTGAAGAAAATGAGCTGAGGGGTGATCGCCTAGGCATATGAAGAGGCACTTACTGACTTGCTGACTGAAGGTTACTTGAATTGGCAAATAAGTGGGCCGCTAACTGCGACTCGCAGTCAATCCCAGCAATACGGAATTGGTCTTGTTTACCAAGAGTTATATTATCTTCGATCCGGCGATCAGTATATCCGCCTGAAGCTCTCTGGATGGTCAAGTACTTAGGCCTGATCACAAATAGAAAATTGTCGTGGAAACCAAATATGGAGAAAACGGCAGGAAAGGTGTCGGTTGCCTTATACTGTAGCAAGGAAGCTATTGCGGGGCAAGAAGAACCACTCCTACAGTGGTGCTTGTAGATAATAATAATAATAGATTGGCGCTTACACATATAATAGTGTTTGGCCGAGCTTCTCCTCCGATTTGTAGCGTGCGCCTTGATGTTGTCACACAAAGGGGAATGACCTACAGTTTTACGCCGACTCCGAACGGCGATTGTATTTTTGTGAGAAGCTTTTTATGGCAGAAGTACCCTCGGAGGTTTGCCATTGCCTGCCGAGGGGTGACTGACGAGCTGCCATCAAGCTCAGAGAAATCGGCTGGTTAACTAACTGGAAAACTGAACACTCTGGAGTTCTGGAGAGCTTTGATTTCATCCCTAATCATACAGATTACTGCGCCTCCGAAATGACTTCCTATAATTCCATCTCTACCTATGTTCCTTCAAGGGATGACTGTGTGGAGAAGGGTGACTGACGGAAGGAAGAAGTGAACTTTTTCACGGATATTTTCAAAACTTGGAAGCAGCGTTGGTGGAGTAACTTCTGCCGGAAGCACTCCATCAAAACTAAGTTCAGGCTTTCGAATTTCTACAGTGATTTTCAGCCGCAAATAGCTGCAACTAACGAAGCGGTAGACTTACTACTGAAGTGTGTGACCTCAGCTAAAGAGCTGAGCATATAACTACTGTGAAAGCCAGATGGCTATCAGGGCCGTGAGCGCTATAGAGGTGCATTCGAAACGCTTCAGGGAATGTGTGACCTCTCTCTCAACCGCATCGGAGTATTTTCTAATCAGGCTCATTTGGGTTCCGAGCCGTATCGATATTGCGGGAAACTGCATGGCTGATGACTTGGCCAGGAAAGCCACACTTCAAACATTATCACCGGATGGGGAGCAGCTGGGGACACCTCTGTCCATCTGTGGTTCACTGTTGGACGGTTGGACTTTATGTAAGCTTAGCGGGCGCCGGGTTAAAACTAGGACATGCGTAATTTGCAAAATACTTCTGGCTTAGGGTGGATCGGGGCTGCGTAAGGAGCTCCTTAAGGCCGCAAAGCCTCAGCTAACGCGTTGAAACTAGCCACATTCGTACTTTCGTAACCGGCTCGGGGTGTTTTGTGGACTTAGTAATTGTATCCGTTTAGTTTTCGTGATATCACAAAGGACTATCTCCTAAATATCCATGTGCGTTCCTTATCTGAGACAACCACTGTAACTTAACCTAACCTGGGATAATGCCAGTTAAAGCGTCAAAAAACGCTGGAACAATTTTATCCTTGAATATCCTTGAAAATTCGCAATGTTTATTTTTGAAAAAAAAAGTATACGTTAAAGACTAATATAGACATGACCACATTCTCGAATTTCATCTCTTTAACTTTATTAGGTTAAAAAAATAAGAATTTTTAAAAGGGCATTTTCAATACTTATTCGTCCTTTTGAAACAAAAACTAGTTTTTTTTTTAACTTTTACTAAAATTTCTCTTTCATTTCGTGGCCATATTTTTATTCTACATTGCACTGCATTTTTAAAATAATTTTTTGAATTATTCATACTTTTGAAATCTCAAAGTCCTTTAAAAAATTCTGACGTGAGCGCGAAAAACTAAAAACGCAGTTTAATTGTATTGGGCACCTTTCGTGTGTTTTGAAATTTTTTGATTTTTGTCGCACGGTGTAATAACAACAATATTTTGGTGCTTATACTTTTGCTAAGTCTCCTCCATTTGGTGGGGTTCGTCTTGATGTTGTTACACAAATGAAGGGACCTACAGTTTGATGCCGCTTCCGAACCGGAAATGGTTTTTATGAGAATCTTATTTGAAACAGAAATACACTCGGGGATTTGACACTGCCTGCCGAGGTGCGACAGTTGTTAGAAAGAACTTATATGTTGTTCGGACCAGGGATCGAACCCAGGTCCGACGGAAGGGTATTGTGCACCTCTCACCATTAGCGCAGACAAGGGTTGGGTTTTGAGGTTCAAACCCCACTCCGAAATCTTGGCTACGGATCAGCTAAAAATTATTAAAATTTGTTTTCTAAATTTTTTTATTACTTCTGAAAGTAGAGCGCATCTTGTGTTCAGAGAACTTTTCATTAAACAATATTTTTCAAGCAAAAACACAACCGACTTCGTTTCTCATATAAAAATTTAGAAGTAATGTTATTTTCTTCAAAATATTTGAATTCTTTGTTAATTTTATATAAATAAAGTGCAATTTATAAAAGTTTAAAAAGTGTGTCTATTTATTCAATACAAACTGTATATAAAACTTGCATAGATGTATTTTAAAGAGCGTATTATCTGAAGCGAATTTTCCGTCTTTTCTGCTGCTATATCATTAGAAGTATAAACCCCTTCCCCCAAAATTCCTGGGTGCGCCCTTGCCTCTAACCACTCAGCCACAGCGGCCTTTTAGGCCTTACAAATATTTATCTCTTAAAGATGTTCGTAAGTACAAAGTACGTAATCTGACGCCTTTAAATATTTTTTTTCCAATAGCTCGATGATTTTCATTGTTTTGGACCCTCCCTCGTAGCTACCTGCTACTAAATATTAATTTTGAAACACATAAACAATTTTCGGGCTCTTGAAAATTTCCAACGCTGCATAAACAAGGTAAAAAGTTGTAAAATTATTATGTACATACTACTCACATAGATCTGCATACATTTCAAGCGGCTATATGTGTGGGAGCACTATCTTTTTAAAATATTATAAAGCATGATTGATAACTCAAAACACAAATCACGCATTCGCGACGCAAGCAAGAAAAAAATGTAAAATTTCATAACGCAAAATTCCAGCATCACAACACGCGCAAAGCTTGTTTGAACACGTGTACCACTCTAGACGCACAAATAAATTTAGGCTTGTGCGTTCAAAGAACCTGTAAATCAACAAAACATTAATGGACCACACGCTTCGTCATCCTTTGCAACACGCGTTTTTGTACATTAGTATTTTTCGCCCACCTTGGCGTATGAGTGCTCTGCTATATTGCTGGGTACCCACCCTGTCGGAGAAAGTGATTAAAAAAAAATCAACTAATTCAAAAATTACTTTTTAATGCTACTCTTTTTAACCAATGAACTATCAGTTAAGAAAGTAGTTGGTAACAAACTACTTTTGAAGTTTTTAAGCAAAATGCAGAGTTGGACTATTGACTTGCTCATTGTCATTTTTTTATTTTACTGTGGCGAAAATATAAATAGGGAAGAGATGTTTTAGCATTCTTTTGCTATATCCCTTGCATTTAATTAATGTTTATTATTTTTTTACGAAAGTGTAGCTCGTTATCTACAAAGAACCATGTAAGTAAAACTTTCAAACTGTATATAAAAATTAGAAAAATTCGATAAAGTTTCATCAAAATTTTGAGCTTTTTAAATAGATTTTTTTAGAAAAATTTAGAGTATGCAGTTTTTAGCCCATTCAATTTCAGACCATTCAATTTTTCAAACCGATCGATCACTTGAAAACATGTCTGGCTGTGGCTGAGTTTGCTTGCTGTTATTTGTTGGCTTCCAGAAGGTTCGGGCTCGAATGCCGTCAGAGGAAAAATGCTAAAATGATAATAAGATTTTTTCTTTGTGTCTCCGAACTATGAAAAAGCATCTGCGAAGTGCAGAACGGAGGCGTATTCAAACGAAAAGTACTGATTTTGAAGTTCTTTAAACCAAATGCATTTCAAAGTAATTGAAATCAATTTCATAGTTGGACAATTGACTTGTGCCTATGACATCGCCATGTCAAAAATTAGTTGGTTCTATGAAAAAAAAGTGAGAATTTAAACCACTTCTAGCCGATAAAAAAGTAATTATTAAACTATATTATAAAGTAGTTCAATTTCCGGCAGGGTTTTTTGTGGTATGACTAATATCTTTGTATATGTATGTATGCACGTCTGTTAAAAAATATTAATGCGGTCTGAAGGTGAGCACAAACCTTGCTTGTGTTCATGTTTATCTCTTCTTCGCTTTTCTTTTTCTTCGCCAACACTTGTGTGCACTCTCGCCATGTACCTACCTAAATACTGTCGTTCCCTTCATCAGCAGCTGTAATCATTACTGCCATCAAAATTGTTTCCATATAGAAAATTTCCACAAATGTGCTTTAATGGCACGCTGAGCTGACTCCTTTAGCTTTACAATTTTGTTGTGGTTGCGTAAGAAAAATTGATTTATTTATGTACACTGCCGGAGAAAAGTATAATATATGCAACAATTTTTATTGTAATATTTTTCCGGTAAGTTTATATAAGAATATGGTTAATTTTACAACAGAAAACATAAAAATAAAATCTCCACACTTTGTGAAAAACTCAGGAAAATTCAATAAATTTGCGTACAAATTTGCAACTTTCTAATCAGATTTTTTAAAAAAATTCTAGGTACACAATTTTGTAGCCCATTCTAAAATAACAAAGTGCAAGTTTGATGTTGCTAGAAAAACGCGTTGATTTTCGGCAATTTTTTTCACGCTTTTTTTTGTCATAAAAATTATGTTCGACTATTTTTTTTTATGGAAGAAAGTAATACCGTTCGCAAAAAAAATTCCAAAAATCAAAGCGATTTTCTAGCATCATTCAACTTGCTTTTTGTTATATTAAAATTTAATGGGCAACAAAACTGTTTGCATAGAATTAAAAAAAAAAAATCTGATAAGAAAGTTGCAAATTTGTACGAAAATTTATTGAATTTTCCTGAGATTTGCACAAAGTTTAGAGATTTTATTTTTATGTTTTCTGTTGTAGAATGAACCATATTTTTATAAAAGATTACTGAATAAATAATAGAATAAAAATTGTTGCATATTGTTCAAAATTCGCTGTGCCAATACTTTTTTCCGGCAGTGTATATATTTTTGAAGACATGCATGGCCTTGTGCAAATGTGTGTTTTTGACAAATTTTTAATTTACTTCCATTATAAAAACCAATGATGCACATTACAGTACTCCTCTTCTGACTTTAGTATCAAGTAAAATTAAGTTTAGGAATTTTCCAGCTGCGTGGAACATTTTACCAAGGGTTAGTCAAATATCAGTCTCTCGAATGCAGGTAATAAATTTTGAGCGAATGGGAACAGTTGGCATCTCAGCAGACCAACAGAAAGAAGCATTTATTGTTCTGGGTCTAACGAATTCTCTTAACGAATGTCACGAGATAAAACTTCCTAAGCGACATAAGAAATGATGGACAGAAACTTAGGACAGCAGCTAGGAAAGCTAGAAACACTTATCGTTGCAGTTTCAATGCGTTTAAAGATATAAGAAAGTCACAAATACATCGTGATTCAAATTTTATGAGGACCTTGAAACGGCTAGTGAAGCCGCGCGATTGAGAAGGTGCCTATCGAAAAGTACTGCTCCTCTCGGTTTTCGCGAAAAGCCAGGAGGCGGGCACACCGTCAGAAGTCTAAAAATACTAAAACATCTAATGGACATACGCTTCGCTGCGTGTGGCAATAAACGGGAGACAATCAGTCTCGGGGCAGAAGCCTCTCACATTTAAAGGCAAAGCTGTCGAGTCGACGGAGTCGGTACTGCGAATAAAATAGCTTGGCTAATCAGTTCCTTCCAACTCTATACTAAAATGCTACAACGAATTATTGCAATAATTACTACTTGGATAATGACTATTTATATGGCTAATCACCTCTTTAGCCATATACCAAAGCCATGGCAGGTGTAAATTGGTCCGTTCATAAAGCAGGGAAGACGGACCATGGAATTGTAAACACTTTAGATCCATCCGTTTCCGTGGAAACTGCAGAAGTACGGAAGACAGCCGCATGAGGTACTCCTTACTCTGTGGAACCTCCTCCTAAACGAATTCCTTTCTGCTTCGCCACTAAAGTTATTGCGCATGCAGATGACTTAGTTATTCTGGTCGCAGGGAAGTTTAACTCGACGCTCAGTGAGTTTCTATTATACGCAATTAGCGACTTGACAAGAACGGTCTACGGATTAATCCCTCAAAAACCGAACTCATTCCGTTTACTAAGCGACATAAGGTAGACAAATTTCGAACTCCGTCACTCAGTGGCGCAAATTTGAAATTGTCAAAAGAGACAATTGGGGGTTATTCTCGACTCTTAAGGGAAAGGTGTACCCAAGAATGGAGAGGAAAATCGCTGTGCTGCAGATATACACTGGGTACAGTGGCGGATCCAGAGGGAGGGTTAACACAAAAAATCCTCCCCGTGTATCCGCCACTGGTGATGATGGCATACGTTTGTATGAAGATAGGCAACTTAGACATGGGACCATATGAGCATTCATTTACTTCCTCATCTTACATATCTGATCGAATTCTGTCAGATTTCAGACTGATACATATGTATGTCGGATTATGTTTATTTTTCTTTTCTTCCATAGGCCGACCGGCGATATATTGTTGGATTTTTTCTATAGTTCTACTTCAAAAGTGAGTTTAATTAAAATTAGTGTGAACAACCAAAATAAAACAGAGTTACAATAAATTCAAAAACAAAATCAAAGTAATGTAAGAATAACATTATTAGACATGTCGGTCAGATTTCCTGTCAACCTCTCTATACGTTTTTCTGATCGATGTCAGCCAAAAATCTTAAAGGTCTCGGTCTTTCTGCCGACCAATCTGACGGATAACTGACAGATGTATGCCAATTGTGCTGGTTGGATATATACAACGGAAGAAATCTACTAAACGACCCAGGCGGCGTTAGAGGCCGTATACATATGTCCATGAAAAGTACCGTAGAAAAAAATGCTCCACGGCACAGGGCGTCTAACAGGCTGCGAACAACTCCAAAAGGTCACGCTACCATCCTGGACAGAGTGTGTGTGGAGTACAGAAGCACACAAATTAATTTCGAGCGCAACTTCGAAATTAGTTTTCACGACAGACGTGACTGGCGATGACGAAGTACCAATATTCACGGATTGCTCCAAAATGGACATCGGGGCAATGCCTGGCATATTTTTTCAGAAATCATCATTGAGAGATTCCTAGAGACTCTAAGATTACTGAAACGCTCTCCAGGCTGAGATATATGCAATCGACATGGCGACAAAGCTGGTAAGAAAGATCGTCATAGCTCTATATTAACTTGACTTCGTTGTTGACAGTCAAGTTGCAATCCAAGCCTTAAGGTCTCGATATGCGTTGATGAATGCCGAAGATCCCTACAAACTCTTCGAAGATATCTGATCTAGTTTTACTGGGTCCCGGGACACAGTTGTATTCTGGAAAATGAAAAAGCAGGCGAGTGTGCTGGTAAGGGATCTGAGATAGGATTAGAGGAAGCGGTTCACAAGTTGAGAAGGTGACCAGAGCAGCCAGCAACCGCAGGTGGACTAATCTTCGGAGCTGCGCTGCAGCACGCTCACTCTGGCCACGGCTCGAAGAACGAAGGACATGGAGTTTATTGAAGCTGTCAAAGCAAAAGTTAGGCTTCTCAAAAAAATATATTTAAGAACGGGACACAGGGCCGTCAGCCATATGGCCGTCAGGCTCGGAGCCCAGCATAACGATTTCTGCTGCAGAGGCTGCAGATATAAAGAGGAATATAGTCATTGGACCCGTCCAACACTTTACGAATGCCCCGAACTCCGGAGAAAATGCCTAAGATTTCTCGGGGACAACTTCTTTGAGAGCTTGGATATCTAAGGGTAAACTCCCGTAGAGGGTCTTTTACAATTCGCTAGAAAATCATGATGATTTAAGGAGATGTTAGATAGGCATGGGGAAATCCGCTTCTGGGCATCACAGTGGGCCTATTTGGCCTATGAGTGAGCTCTTATTCAGAGCTGCTCTATCTGTCTACCATTCAACAACTTTTCCAAATTATTCACTTTCGTTAGCATTTTCTTAGCTCGAACAGACAAACACGTATGCACCAAAAAGCACACACACTCATCAAAGAAAGAATATTGTAAAAATTGGGAAAATTGAAGTGGAAAATGCAGAATTTCTTCTCTCCACTCTATGCTTTGAGGTGCTATTTTCAAATCATTTTTTGAAAGGATTTTATGTTTGAGCACATGTTATAGAGCAACAAACAACAGTACATAAGACGTAAAACGCAAAACAGAGAGATCCATCATATGCATATTAAAGGAAGGTTGGTTGCGAAGAGCGGAGTACGAATGCTGAAGCAGTGGTTAAGGAAATATAAAAGTAATTAAAAAAGGTATTCGCGTGAAGTAAAATCCAGTTAAGTACTCAAACGAAGTCTTTGCATATCGTTGGAAAGCGCAAATTTTAGTTGAAGCAGTGCCAGCGCAAAAGCAAAACATTTAGCAGTGTCAAATCTAAGCGCGTCGCTGGAAGCTCGTAGCTCATTTGCATGGCAACCGCTTCAGTGTGCGTAAGCAAGCTTTGATGTCTGTGTGCAAAAGAGGGAAAAACGTGCAAACAGTGGAAATCAAAAAAAAAGTCTCTGATCTCATTTGTTATGCAGGCCATATACTTACACAGCGAGAGTATCAATATTTGCTGTGGGTTTATAGCGCGAGTACTCGTACATGCAGCGTATTATCCTTTTAACAGCCGCAATAAACTGATTAGCGTGTGTTAAGCAGCGCTTATTATATTTTATGCCGCTTTAAAATTTGCACAGCTCACAGCCTTAAAAACAAAAAGTTTACAGTGAAGTGAGTTAAACGGTCGCTAGCGCGCTTGTACTTCCATGAAATGTCAGCTGGCGCGTTCACTCCACATGCACTTTTGTAGGTGACTGCCTCTTTGCTGTCGCTGTCAAGTTGAGCGTGGGTTCGCTTCGTCAAACTGATTTGCCTTATGCTTTCGTCTCATGCGCTAGTCTGTCTTCTATTTACATAGTACTGTAGCTCATGGCATGAATACTGACGTGACGCTCATACAAATGTATGCAACCGAAGTGTGGTTCAAATGAATATAGAGCAGCAAAATTTATGCAGACGCTTAACTCGCTAGTTGCTTTTTTAATTTTAGTTGCTTGATAGGCGCAGTGAATAATTCCATTTCGCTTGGATAGATTTCTTTACTCATTTTTTATTCATTTTTTTTTTCAAATACTTACAAGGTTATAATTGAATATTAAGCCAGTGTTGATCAACTCGTTTTTACTCAACTGACTTTATGCAGTAATTAGTTTCACTAATTTTATATTACATCTAACTCGATCCTAAGTTAAGCCAGACCACCCGGGTGAAACTCGGAGTTGGAATAATTCAGGAGGCAAGAACCAATTTAGCGACAGCTCGGTCATGCCGTTCGAATGGACATAACGCTCCAGCTCTTATTCAACTCGAAACCCGCTTCTGATAACATAAGAGGAGAGGGGTCTCATCTTCAATGGAAAGGCCAGGTGGAGAAAAATTCGGCTTCATTTGACGCAGAAGATAAAATACTAGCATGCCTTACTGAACTTGATAAAAATCGCTTAGACGGTTACAGTGCCAAACATGAAGTGAGGTTAGCTGTAGCTGTACAATGCTGATACTGTAAAAGAATGCACTTCAGTTTTACAAAAAAGAAATATAAGAAAGATCAAAGAAGCTCAAGGCGGAGCTCTTTGAAAAAACGAGTTCATCTTAAAATGATCCAAGGTGTTTTAGACTGAAATGTGCGCAATATTAAACTGCGCAAAATTAAACCCTTAAAAGCGCTTGAAGATTGCCTTCCTAGTTGTATATTTTCAGATAGTCAAGCAGCTATCCAGGCTCTATCAAACAGCCAAGCTGGTAAGCGACTGCTTTGACACGCTACAAAATTTTGGCGGCCAAAACCACGAAGGCATCAAAAGGAATGAGGTCGTCGACGAGTTGGCACGAGCAGGATCGCTAAATGCATTTTCCGAACCGTGGCCTCAGCTGGTCCTCTTTGAGAGAGATAATTACTGAGTGGGTGCATTCTAAATGCAGTAAGTACAGGGGAGCGGTGGAGGGCTCTAAACCGGCCAGGCTTTTCGGCTACCCTTTCAACAGGAAGGATATTATTTGAGAAAATATAAATGAAAGCAGGTTAATTTCTGGTACCTGACTGGTCACAACCGACTGTGATTCCATTCACCGAGTCGGAATGCCGGCTCTTCCTGCAACACTGCCATCCAGCTTCGATCCGTCCGTGAAGATGATTACACTACCCGACAGCAAAAAATATCCTCAACATTTGATACATGATTCCTATGTAGAATTTCCTGCTGATTCCAAATATGTAAACATTTGATTCAAAAGTAGAACAGTTTTCGAGATATTTTGAAATTTCAGTTTTTGAGATAAAAAAAAAAAGTAGGTTCACTAATCTGTCAATATCTCCGCCAATAACATCTCGATTTTTATGGTATTTCTTTTCGTTTTGAGAGGATGAAATTATCTATCCACGAAAGCAAAAATAATGAAAATTGAAGTTAAAGTGATTGAGTTATGACGAACCAAAATTTTTTTTTCATGCAAATTTTCAGTTTTTTTTCGACATTCATATACTTTTTTGTAATTTTTTTTATGAAATATTAAATATCCTCCTGGTTTGACACTTTGTGTCGATAGACTATTTCCTTGTGAATGTTTTGACTTTTTCCGGATAAATATCGGTGGAAAAATTACCATTTTATAAGAGATTTAGTGAATAAGCCTTTTTGAATTTTTTTATTGGACTTCAAGATTTTGGAAATTTTGAACCACTTAAGTAATATGTATGTGGGAATGGGATTAAGGGGAACGGATTAAGGTACAGATTGCAACCCTGCTAA
>JAPVRG010097195.1:0-13393 GCA_029783565.1 Rhagoletis cerasi | reverse complement strand
CTCTTGATGGAATCCAATGCCATATGCTTTTTTCGATATTATAGCTGGCTTGCGCTATATTTGCATTTCTCCTTTGAGTCCAGAACTCCGTTCATCGTAGTCCAGAAGTCCGTTCATCGAATCACAGTCCACAAGAATCTAACCTACACATCGTCTTCATAGCAAGTCCAACACAGTATTCAGAGAAGCTCCTTAGGCTCATGAGCTCATGAGCTCAGAAGCTTCTCTGCAGCCTGTCCTGGAGTCATACAGAGGATTTAACCTTGATAATTCATTAGATCAACGCCGAGTCCTCACTTAACTTCTAAATAAGTATTTCCTTACCCGACAAACAGGACTACGCATCTAAGCACTCGTACATTGAGATATTTACATTTCATCTTCCGCGTAGAGATTTTCTTGAATGAGAAAAATTTCTTGAAAGAAATTTTTTTTTTTTTGTTTTAGAAAAATTCCCAGCGCAAAATGTAGCTATGTTGCACTCAAGCCGACCTATATGCCTTGGGCCACTACCTAATTATTTTAAACCAGCTTTGCAGTGTAAGTCAATGTTGACTTTACTATAGTTCAGAGTTAATCGAACCAGCCAGAGTACGTTGAGCCACATTGGGATCTGACCCAATTTGGACCGATCCACAATCAGATATTTGCCTTTCGAAAATATCGCCAGATAAATTAAGAATATTTTAATAAGCAATAAATTACTGAAACCGAGAGCCTGCAGAAAATTTTTTGGATCTCTGACTGATCAATTTTCAATGATCTGAAGGGAAACGAAGCCCTAATATTTTCTTTAAGACAATATAACGATAGAACTATTTTTGTAGATCTAGCCTCGAAATTGTTACAAACCCCAGTTCGACCCATATGAACCCTACGCAATCATTGCTGGCAAACAAATTTCCAATGAGCTAATTAGCGGAGTTTTTATTCTGCGCAGCTCAGATACTTAAGAGTTTTTTGGTTTTTTTATTAGCTAAACTTGTCTCGTCGTTAGTAAAAAGACCAACAATCATTCAAAGTCTTCAGTAGTCTTCAACTTTATTTCTGAATCCACCGGCCTTTAAAATCTAAAACTATCCTTAATAACGGCATTTTTCTCAGAATACTCGATGGCAGCAATATCTGACTGGGAATAGGGCACACGACTAAGATTCAGCTCCACAAACCATTGACAGTTAACTGCGGTCGGTCCCCCAAATCACACCTTTCGAGAAGCAATAAAATAACTACTTCTTCAAAGTCTCTTCCATAGCAAATGCTTACTCATCCTTCTCTATTTTCTGTCAAAGAAGACAAGCTAAGATAATGGAATGGTCAAAGTCCAGCCAGTTTCCATCGCTTCTTCAGGTTTATATTGGTTTCGTATGGGGTTTCCAGTACCTTAGATATCTTAGCCCATTTAACCCAGAACGACAATTTCTCTCCCTCAGCTCTTTATAGATTTCTGAAACACTATTTTGCCGACTCGTATTTCTGAAGTCCAGATTCGAGATCTCTCCTACAGCAGTTGCCTAAAATCTGTTTATTTCCAAGCTATCCAATTTTCTTTTTTCCATTCATTTCTTCTTTCCTCTCTTCCTCTTTTCAGGATGGAACCTTTTCCGTCTCCGACTTCTCGGAGGCGTTTCAAGAACACGATGTACAGCGTGTCATACGCGCCTACGCCGACACGATCACAATGAATATTCATTGTGCGGATGCCGGTCACTGGCACAGCTTGCCACATAAAAGTTTTGCACGCCTTTGTAAAATACGTATCAATCCCGTGGATGTGCTGGACACAAGCAGTGAGGGTATCAATGCTTTTATTGGTGAGTGAAACTATAGCTAGCTGCTGAAATTCTCCCTTTGTACTAATCCAAAATTTACTTCCTTCCGCCGCAGACTACCTTGCACCAATGCTTGTGCCTACTTCATTGCGCGAACTGCTTGAGACTTCGGATGTCGTGGGTAATATACGCTTTACCCATCCTACACTGTATGTCTTCCCAGGTGGTCAGGGTGATGCTGCGCTCTTCGGCATCAATGGTTTTAATATGTTGGGTAAGTAGCGTGCGCTTTTCTTCACCCTGTTTGTACTTTCATCGACTCTGTCTTTCTAATTTTTAGTGGACGGCGGTTTCAATCGCAAGGCTTGCTTCTGGGATTTCGTACGCCACTTGGATCGGTTGGATGCAGTCCTCATGACACGCCTTAACAATAGCAATATACAGGGTATTACTTCAGTGGTAACGCGTAAGCGTGATGCTCACGTCTATCCACAAATCGGACATTTCTTCGGCAATGTGCCCGATCGCAAGGGTGGCCTGCCCAGTCCCGACGGTGATAAGGACCGCGATCCATTGTTGGTTGATCTATTCGAGCATGGCCACAATTTGGTAAGCGATCTGAAGTCACTGGACCTGAAGCCTCAAACCTGCTATCGCAACCAAGACCCAATAAACCTGTACCACAAAGTTGGTCACGGCACACTGGATATGTATGTAATCAGCCCCGCGCGCGACTCCAAGGAGGTGAAGGAGTTCTTAGCAAAGTGGCACTCTGGCGATCAACGTTTATTCGCCGCACGCGACTCACGCGAGTTTAACTTTCCACTTCAAAACTTGGTGTCCATTTGCGCACTGCTGGTTTGGCAGCCGGCCAACCCAGATGACACCATCACCCGTATACTCTTCCCCGGCAGCACACCAGACTTCAAGATACAAGAAGGTTTGGAGAAGCTGAAGCATTTGGAATTCATGAAACACTCAACCTGTACTGCCAAGTCCATTGCACCAACTATACAAACTGTGGTGACCACACGTAAGACCTTCAAGTCCGCCATTGGCGCGCCTATTGAGCCAATGAGCGTACCGTCCAAAGCAATTGGTAGATTCGCACCAGTTGCCGCAGCATCCGTGGCTGTACAGCAGGACAATAAAGCCAAAGAGGCCGCAACCACTGCCGCCCAAGTCATCGACGAGACCAAGATTGAAAAGGCTGAAGCTGAGAAGAGTGCCCTGCAGAAGAAGGAAGACAGCGTGGACACTGACGAACCTGCCGCTGAAACTGGTGATGAGGCTGTACCTGAGCCGGTAGTTGAAGCGGAGAGCAAAGAGGAAGATAAGCCAGATGGTGAAGCGGCTGAAGATGATAACAAAGAGAAGGAGGCCGAGAGCGAGAAGAAGGTTGAGGTGGTTATAGTGAAGCCACAACCACAAGCGGCACCGCAAAAAGAGGAAACTCCTACACCTGAAGTTATCAAACCCAGCAAAGCAGGCAAAGGTAAGCCCGACAAGCCACGCGCCGAGGTAAAACCTGTAGTGCGTTCGCGCATCGATACCAAACCGCCCAAATCAATGGAACGTAAAGGCCTTAGAAAGGACTTGGCTGCAGACAAGAAGGCGTCGCCAACTACTACGCCACGCAAGGAGCCCGCTGTACCAAAACCTCGTGATGTTAAGCCACGTGTGGTTACACGCGCCACCAAATCTAGCCCCAGTAGCACGCCTGCCAAGAGCGCCAAGGATGCCAACAATCGCAAAGTGCTCGAGTCTAAGCAACACGCTACACGTCAGGTCACTAGCACCTCTACTACCACAACAACGCGCCGCGAAACCACACGCACTAGCGTAGTTGAGCGCAAGGAGGCGCGCACCCAGCAACAACAAGTGCAGCAACGTAAGCCTATTTCACGCCGACCACGCGGTGCTTCGCCAACGAAGCGCGCGCCTGGCAGTCCCATCAAATCAGTCAAACCCAAAGCGGATGTGAAGAAGTCGCGTTTGGACAAAGGTGGCACTACAGACTCTAGTTTAGTGTCCACGCCATCAGCCGATGAGGCGACTGCTGCCAAGAAACTGCAGGACTTGACCGCCTCACAAGAGATGGATGCCGAAAAGCAGCGCGAGTTGGATGATCTTAAAGAAGAGCAAGAGGTTGTGCGAGAAATCGAAGCGGTCTTTAGTCGCGATGAAATGAAACGGCAGAAGCAGTTGGCTGCTGAAATTCGCGAGATATCCAAGCAGGACAGCACTACTGAGGCTGAGGAGGAGGAAGAGTATCTGATAATTGAAAAGGAGGAGATCGATCAGTACACTGAGGACTCGATAGTAGAACAAGAGAGCAGCATGACGAAGGAAGAAGAAATACAAAAGCATCAACGAGACTCCCAAGAGTCAGAGAAGAAGCGCAAAAAGAGCGCGGAGGAGGAAATCGAAGCTGCTATTGCTAAAGCTGAGGCGGAAGAGCGCAAGGCACGGCTGGAGGATGCTGAACCTGATGCGGAGCCTGAAGCAGTGGCTGCAGAAGAGGCTGTCGATGACGCAGAGAAAGCTGGAGAACCCGAACACAAGATAACCACACCTGATAAGTCGGAGATTAAAGCTGAAGTGCAGGAAATAATCACTGCAGCCAAAGACATAGTCTCAACGCGTACTGAAGAACAAGCTAAGGCTGAAGAAGAACTCTCCTCGCCCACGCCTGAAGAAAAGATAAGCAGTGCTAAGAAAACTTCCGACACCAAAGATGAACCCATTGAACAACCTGAGATCCTACCTGCCAACTTACAAGAAAGTCTACCAGAAGAAAAGTTCTCCGCCACAATCGAGTCGGGTGCGACAACAGCACCAACGCTGCCTGAAGACGAACGCATACCGCTGGACGAAATTAAGGAAGACCTTGTAATTGAAGAAAAACATGTTAAGGAGGAAACAAAGGAGACGGAGCATGCTTCTGGCGCTGAGACTGTGGCCGCCAAGCCGACCGAAGCCATAACAACGGCAGCTGGCATTGTCATTGAGAGAGTCGCAGAGCCAGTAATTGTTGGCTTAGCTACCGCTGAACGCGTGCTGCCAATGAAGATGACATTTGAGGCTCAGCAAAACCTGTTGCGCGATGTGGTGAAGACACCAGATGAAGTCGCCGACTTGCCGGTGCATGAAGAAGCTGACTTTGGTGTGTACGAAAAAGACACTCAAGAAAGTGGTAAGGTCATTTCACATAAAGAAGAAATCACAAAAGAGGAGAAAGAAGCCGAGGAAAAAGATATATATGAAGAGAAGGAAGTGGAAGTTGAAGAGAAAGAGGAAACTGAAGCTGAAGAGAAGATGAAAGAGAAAATGGTCGTCTCTCCAGCTGAGATGGCCACTTCGCCTGCGGAAAAACCAGCATCTCCTACAGACAAGGCCCCATCACCAGCCGAAAAGTCTGTATCCCTAGTTGAGAAGGCACCTTCTCCCGCAGAGAAGCCAGCATCTCCTACAGAGAAGACACCATCGCCTGCCGAAAAAGATGTATCCCCAGGTGAGAAGGCCCCTTCTCCCGCAGATAAACCAGCATCTCCTACAGGGAAGGCACCATCGCCTGCTGAAAGGGCTGGTTCTCCAGCTGAGGAGGCCGCTTCGCCGGCAGAGAAACCAGCATCTCCTACAGACAAGGCCCCATCACCAGCTGAAAAAGCTGTATCCCCAGCTGAGAAGGCTCCTTCTCTCGCAGAGAAACCAGCATCTCCTACAGAGAAGACACCATCGCCTGCAGAAAAATATGTATCCCCAGTTGAGAAGGCCCCTTCTCCCGCAGATAAACCAGCATCCCCTACAGAGAAGGCACCATCGCCTGCCGAAGAAGCTTTATTCCCAGCTGATGAGGCCGCTTCACCCGCAGAAAAACCAGCATCTCCTACAGACAAGGCTCCATCACCAGCCGAAAAAGCTGTATCCCCAGCTGAAAAGGCACCTTCTGCCGCAGAAAAACCAGCATCTCCTACAGAGAAAGCACCATCGCCTGCCGAAGAAGCCGTATACCCAGCTGATGAGGCCGCTACACCCGCAAAGAAACCAGCGTCTCCTACAGAGAAGGAATCATCGCCTGCTGAAAAGGCTGGTTCTATAGTTGAGAAGGCACCTTTGCCAGCAGAGAAACCAGAATCTCCAACAGAGAAGGCACCATCGCCAGTTGAAGAAGATGTATCCCCTGCTGAGAAAACTCCTTCGCCCGCAGAGAAACCTTCATCTCCAACTGAGAAGGCACCATCGCCTGCCGAAAGAGATGTATCCCGTGCTGAGAAAGCTCCTTCGCCCGCAGAGAAACCCGCATCTCCAACTGAGAAGGCACCATCGCCTGCCGAAAAAGATGTATCCCCTGCTGAGAAAGCTCCTTCGCCCGCAGAGAAACCTTCATCTCCAACTGAGGAGGCACCATCGCCTGCCGAAAAAGATTTATCCCCAGCTGAGAAAGCTCCTTCACCCGCAGATAAACCCGCATCTCCTACTGATAAGGCACCATCGCCTGCCGAAAAAACTGCTTCCCCTGTTGGGAAGGCGGCTTCACCTGCAGAAATACCAACATCTCCTACAGAGAAGGCACCCTCGCCGGTTAAAAAATCGCCTACCGAAAAGGCAGTTTCTCCAACTGAGAAGGCGATCTCGCCTACAGAAAAAACAGCTTCACCTACCAAGAAGGGACCTTCGCCTGTCACTGAGGAGGCAGCTAAAAAACAAGCGCGCAAGTCGATAAGCACACCTGAAGAAAAGGACGGCAGTGAAGTTACTTCCGAAGATGAGTTACCTGCCCATGTTCTTGCTGCTATTGATTCAACTAAGTCCAAGGATCGAGAGGACACCGTCTCCATCGAAAGTCCTGCTACCATTGAAGAAGCTATTGAGGTGGAAATGCAAAAGTCCCTACAAGCAAGCAGAAAAGCCTCACAAGACACCAAAGAGGGTGAGGCTAAATCAGAATCTCGTAAAGCGTCCGTTGTATTAGATCAAGGCGAGAAGAAAGAGGAAAAACCAACACCCTCGTCGAAAGAAGCTTCCCGGCCTGAAAGTCTCATTGATGACAAATCACCAGCAGCATCAAAAGAAGCTTCCCGCAGGGAATCTGCGGTAAAGGAAGAAAAATCGACGCTTCCATCTGCAGAAGCTTCACGACGAGAATCTGCTGTTGAGAGCGTTAAAGACGAAAAGTCTGCGACCACCTCCAAAGAACCATCGCTACCTGCGTCGACTGCTGAAAGCGTTAAAGATGAAAAATCGCCCACAGCGTCAAAAGAGGCTTCAAGGCCGGAGTCCGTTGCTGAAAGCATTAAAGATGAAAAATCAGCAACTGCAACTAAGGAAGCCTCTCGGCAAGCTTCCGTTGCCGATGAAGCTGATAAGTTAGAAACGGAGACTGTGTCAACTCCTGTGGACAAGGCTCCTACAGCGATAGAACCATCCGCACTTACATTAGACCTAGAAATTGCGGAAAGTGATGCCAAGCTGCCTACATCATCTAGTCCGGTAGATGTTGCCGAAGGCGATTTCCCCGAAGTTAAAGGTACGTCTGTCGAAAGTCAAAAAGTTCCCGCAGAAGACACTGCTGTTGCAGGTGCAAAAACCGTTTCCACACCTGTAGACCAAGCAAAGGACCTTCAACTTGATACTGCAGCTGCACTTTCGCGTCCTGAAAGCCCTGAAGGTGAAAAGTCACCAGCTATCTCCAAGGAAGGCTCCCGACGAGCATCTCAAGCTGAAGTTTCAAAAGAGAAAGTCGAGAAATCCCCAGTGGACGTTAAAGAGGTCTCGAGTGTCGAGCACGTCAAAGAAGAAAAATCACCAGTTACTTCCAAACCAGCCTCAGCAGCAGAAAGCGTGAAAGATGAAAAGTCGCCAGTGGCTTCGAAGGAAGTTTCTAGGCCTGGATCAGTTGCGGAGAGTATAAAAGACGATAAGTCTCCACTGGGCTCAAAAGAAACTTCCAGGCCAGAATCTGCTGCCGAAATCGCCAAAGAGGAGAAGTCGCCAGTGGTTTCTAAACCGGAATCCGCTGCCTCGAGCGTGAGGGATGAGAAGTCACCTGCCGCTTCAAAACCTGAGTCCACTGATGCTAGCGTCAAAGATGAAAAGTCGGCAGAGGCTTCGAAAGAAGTTTCAAGGCCTGAATCAGCTGCCGAGAGTGCAAAAGATGATAAATCTGCTCCTACCTCAAAAGAAGCTTCCAGACCAGAGTCCGCTGCCGAAAGCGTCAAAGATGAGAAGTCGCCAGTGGCATCCACTGCTGCGAGCGTAAAAGATGAAAAATCTCCAGTAGCTTCGAAGGAAACATCCAGACCAGAATCCGTCGCTGAAAGTATCAAAGATGAAAAGTCTCCGGTCACCTCTAAGGAAGTTTCCCGGCCCGCATCTGTTGCAGAAAGTGTACAAGATGAGGGGGATAAAGGGGAAACCGAAACTGTGTCGTCTCCAATTGACAAAGCCCCAACTAAGATACAACTAGAAGAACTTTTGCTTGAAAAAGCTACACCTGAAAGCAACCTTCCAACAACCTCATCTCCAGTAGATGTTGCCGAAGGCGATTTCCCAGAGATTAAGGAAAAAACTGTCGAAACAAAACAAGCTTCCGCAGAGGAAGCAACTGTCGGTAGTACAAAAACAGTATCAACTCCGGTCGATGAAGCAAAAGAGTTAGTTGCCGAGCCTGCCGAGGAAGCACCACGTCCCGAAAGCCCTGAAGGTGCAAAATCTGCACCAATCTCTAAAGATAGTTCCAGACGACCTTCAGAAGGGGAAGTTAAGGAAGAGAAGGACTCAAAAGCAGAATCTGCCGCGGTCAGCGTAAAATATGTCGAAACGAAGGAAGCGTCTCAAGTCCCTTCCGCCGCCGAGAGCGTTAAGGATGATAAGTCACCAGCTGTTTCCAAAGAAGCGTCACGTCCAGAGTCCGTGGCCGAGAGTGTGCAAGGGGACAAGTCGCCAATCGCTTCCAAACCAGCGTCTGCTGCCGAAAGCGTGAAGGACGAAAAATCTCCAGTTGCTTCTAGGGAAGCCTCACGCCGGGAGTCAGCTGCTTCTAAGGAACCCTCGCGACCGGCGTCAGTAGCCGAAAGTGTGAAGGATGAGAAGTCACCTATCGCGTCAAAGCCGGCGTCCGTTGCCGAGAGCGGGAAAGATGAGAAATCACCAGGTGCTTCCAAACAAGCGTCACGGCCAGAGTCCGCAGCCGAAAGTGTGAAGGATGAGAAGTCGCCAATCGCTTCCAAACCCGCAACTGCTGCCGAGAGTGTGAAGGACGAAAAATCTCCTGTTGCTTCTAAGGAAGCCTCACGCAGAGAGTCCGTGGCCGAGAGTGTGGAGGACAAAAAATCTCCAATCGCTTTTGCTGTCGAGAGCATAAAAGACGAGAAATCTCCAGCTACTTCTAAGGAACCCTCGCGACCAGTATCAGTAGCCGAAAGTCTGAAGGATGAGAAGTCACCAATCGCTTCAAAGCCGGCTTCCGCTGCGGAGAGCGTGCAAGACGAGAAATCACCAGCTGCTTCCAAAGAAGCCTCGCGACCACAGTCCGTAGCCGAAAGTTCGAAGGATGAGAAGTCGCCAATCGCTTCACATCCGGCCTCCGCTGCTGAAAGCATGAAAGACGAGAAATCACCATCTGCTTCCAAAGAAGCCTCACGACCAGAGTCCGTAGCCGAAAGTGTGAAGGATGAGAAGTCGCCAATCGCTTCAAAGCCGGCGTCCGCTGCCGAGAGTATGAAGGATGATAAATCTCCAGCTCCATCCAAAGAAGCCTCACGACCAGAGTCCGTAGCCGAAAGTGCGAAGGATGAGAAGTCGCCAATTGCTTCACAGCCGGCCTCCGCTGCTGAAAGCGTGAAACACGAGAAATCACCATCTGCTTCCAAAGAAGCCTCACGACCAGAGTCCGTGGCGGAAAGTGTAAAGGATGAGATGTCGCCAATCGCTTCCAAGCCGGCGTCCGCTGCCGAGAGCGTGAAAGATGAGAAATCACCAGGTGCTTCCAAAGAAGTTTCGCGACCAGAGTCCGTAGCCGAAAGTGTGAAGGATGAAAAGTCGCCAATCGCTTCCAAACCGGCATCTGCTGCCGAGAGCGTGAAGGACGAAAAATCTCCAGTTGCTTCTAAGGAAGCCTCACGTCGGGAGTCTGTGGCCGAGAGTGTGAAGGAAGAAAAATCTCCAATCGCTTCTGCTGTCGAGAGCGTTAAAGACGAGAAATCAGCAGATGCTTCCAAACAAGCCTCACTACCAGAGTCCGTGGCCGAGAGTGTGCAAGAGGAGAAGTCGCCAATCGCTTCCAAACCAGCGTCTGCTGCCGAAAGCGTGAAGGATGAAAAATCTCCAGTTGCTTCTAGGGAAGCCTCACGCCGGGAGTCAGCTGCTTCTAAGGAACCCTCGCGACCGGCGTCAGTAGCCGAAAGTGTGAAGGATGAGAAGTCACCTATCGCGTCAAAGCCGGCGTCCGCTGCCGAGAGCGTGAAAGATGAGAAATCACCAGGTGCTTCCAAAGAAGCGTCACGGCCACAGTCCGCAGCCGAAAGTGTGAAGGATGAAAAGTCCCCAATTGCTTCCAAGCCGGCCTCCGCTGCCGACAGCGTGAAAGATGAGAAATCCCCAACTGCTTCCAAGGAAGCCTCACGCCCAGAGTCCGTGGCGGAAAGTGTGAAGGATGACAAGTCACCAATTGCTTCTAAGCCAGCGTCTGCTGCCGAGAGCATGAAGGACGAGAAATCTGCACCTCCATCCAAAGAACCCTCACGCCCAGAATCTGCTGCCGAGAGCGTAAAAGACGAGAAATCACCAGCTGTTTCCAAGGAAGCCTCGCCACCAGAGTCCGTGGCGGAAAGTGTGAAGGATGATAAGTCACCAATCGCTTCCAAACCAGCGTCTGCTGCCGAGAGTATGAAGGATGATAAATCTCCAGCTCCATCCAAGGAAGCCTCACGACCAGAATCTGCAGCGGAAAGTGTGAAGGATGACAAATCTCCAGCCACTTCCAAGGTAGCCTCACGTGCAGGGTCTGTAGCGGAAAGTGTAAAGGAAGACAAATCGCCAGCCGCTTCCAAAGAAGCTTCTCAACCTGAATCCGTTGTTGGAAGTGTTAACGGCGACAAATCACCAATCGAGGAAGAAGAGGTCGAAACTGTCTCAACTCCTGTTGATAAAGCGGCAATTAGAATGGAAGATCTTCAATTGGCATTGGATTTGGAAGGTGCTAAGTTGGAAGCCAAACTGCCAACCAAGTCAAGTCCTGTAGATGTAGCGGAGGGTCAGTTCCCTGAAGCTGTAAAAGACACAGTCAAAAGCCAAGATGACACAAAGGCACCTGCGGAAAGCGCTGCGCTCAGTGTTGCGGAAACTGTCTCGAGTCCGGTGGACGAGGCTAAAGATTTGATTGATATTGGCGCGGATGTAGAAAAAGCCAAAGATGATAAAATCTTGAGTGTAGAAAAAGAAGATAAAGCTTCTGTGACAGATGCTATCAAAACCATGCAAGAAGTTGCTGAGACGGCAGAAGAAAAAGTAGACGCTGCCCTCGTCGAGGCTGCCAAGACAACTGAAAATGATGTGGTTGATGAGGCTGTCAAGAGTGCGGAGCAAGTGACTGATAAAGTTAAAGGCAAAGCGGAAACTGTGCTCGAAGAAGTAACAAAGACGATCGAAGCTTTAAAAGCAGCAGCTGAGGATAAAGCAAAGGTAGCGACCGTAGAGTATATTAGCAAATTGGACGAAATAAGTGATAAAGCCGAAGACAAAGCCGAAGCTGTCGTTGAGGAGGTGAGCGCTACCATTGAAGGAGCTAAGAAAGAGGTTGAAGGAAGCACAAAATCTGTAGCAGAGAAAGTAGAGGAAAAGACAAAAACTTTCACAGAAGAGATAACCAGGAAAGCCGAGGAAGCTGCACAACAACTGGACGAACTTACAACAGCTGCTGGCGAAGTGCTGGCAAAGAAAGAAGAAGAAATAACTGCAAAGGTAGATAGCTTGACAAAAGCTACAGAAGAAAAAGGTGAAACAGTCGTCGAAGAAATTTCGCAGAAGGTTGAAGAAGTAACTAAAACAGTCGAGGATGTGAAGCAAGTCGCCGAAGGCAAAATTACCGCGGTGACCAAAGAAGTCACCGAAAAGGTAGAGGATGTTATGAAGGCCGTTCAAGACAAAATAAAAACAGTTTCTGAGGAAGTAGTTGAGACAACTGATGCGGTGCCTATGAAGGTTGACGAGGTTAAAGAGCAAACGACAGAGAAGGCAAAGGCGGTTGAGGAAGAAATCAGCGTGCAGTTAGCCGCAGTGACCAAGACAATTGAAGATATCCAATCGACAGCAGAAGTCAAAGCTAAAGCAGCTACGGAAAAGGTTGAAGAAGTGAAAGAAGCTGCCGATGAGAAAGTGAAATGTGTCACCGAAAGTGTGAGCAAACTCATTGAAGACACAAAAGAAACCACAGAAGAAGCTGCGAAACTCACCAGCGTCGCTGTTGATACCGTGAAATCCGATATTTCCGCAGGCATTAGCGGTTTCCTGAAGGACGTTAAGAGCAGTATTTTTGGCACAGCAGAGAAGAAAGAAGAAGAGCTAAAGGAGGTCACTGAAGAAATAACAAAAACAGAGAAAACTGAACTCGAGTCGTTGCCGCCATCCTCCAAACTACCACTCGAATTAAGCACATTTTCGACCGAGTTGCGAGAAACACACATCACAACTGTAGAGTCGCCAGAGTTCAAAGTCACACTTACCGAGCGCGATGAAACTATCTTGCACGATATCAAAGAGGAAGATGAGGAACACAGAGTTTCGCCACCAACCACCAAACCATCTTTGGAAATGGAGCAGCCACTGCGACCAGTGTCGCCACGTGAAATAGAGGTATTCAAGATTGTAGCCGATGTGGCGAAGGTGCTAAAGTCCGAGAAAGACATTACTGAAATTATACCCGATTTCGATGAGCAGAAACTAGAGCAACGCCTGAAAACACCAGAAGAACAAGAGCAAGAGAGCGCAACCGTTCAGCGAATGTTGGTAACGACCAGCAGTGAAGATGGTGGCGAAGAAATAGACATCTGTCCCAAGGGCAGCATAGTTTTTACACCAACAATGGTTCCCGAAGCGATAGCCGAAAAGGCGTCGCCAATCAAGCCACTTGACATCGAGTACAAACACTTCCAAGAAGACGCGGCCGCTGACGATTCGGAAAAGTCTTCCCCAGAGCTGCGTTCCGGACCCATTTCCATTGAAGAAAAAGATAAAGTAGAAGAATCTGAAAAAATGTTGCGTAAAGTTGCTGAAGCTAAAGATGCTACTGAAGTAGTCACTTCAAACTTCAAAAAAGCTGAAAAAGTTGACGAAGGCACTGCTTCAAGACCAGAATCAGTTGCGAGCACCAAAGAAGAGAGGGTTGAAGAGACCGTCGAATCTCGGCGGGAATCAGTAGTCTCGACTGCCGAAAGCAAGAAGGAAGAAACCGCAGAGTCTCGCCGGGAGTCGATTCTTTCTACCTCTGAAAGCAAGAAGGATGAAAAGTCGCCAGCTCCATCCAAGGAACCCTCACGACCAGAGTCTGTTGCGAGCACCAAAGAAGAGAAGGTTGAAGAGTCCGTCGAATCTCGGCGGGAATCAGTACTCTCGACTGCCGA
>JAPVRG010097189.1:0-14019 GCA_029783565.1 Rhagoletis cerasi | reverse complement strand
TAGGCGTTAAACGTTTTGACGCTGCAACGCTGCGATACGTTTGTTGAGCTATCAACAAGTTTGCGTTAATGCAAGTCGACCAGAAGTTTAAAATTTGCCAGGAAATCGGCTCCTAAAATGGGCTGCGAAACGTCAGCTACTATAAACTTCCATTGGAATTTTCTTCTCAAACCAAGGTTCAGACACATTATGCGTTCTCCGTAAGTTTTTATAGTCGTCTTGTTAGCAGCGTACAGGAATACTTCCGGATTTGGATGTCTGCGCAGTTCAGATGATGGAGGAATGACGCTAACCTCTGCCCCCGTGTCTACTAAAAATTGCATCTTGCTGTCTCGGTCGACTATTAAAAGGCGGCGGTTTTTGGAAGGGGCCCTATCACGTACCGCCATTTGTGCCAGGGGTTTTAGTTTAAAGAATGTGAGCACGGTGCTCGGCATTTGGTTGCTTTTTCGCCGAATTTTTTATGATACCAGCAAATCATCTCGCCTTTGCTGGGTGTGCACGAGCGTCTTCGTGAGACCGACCGACGTGTTTGCCTACCACGGTGTGGAAGCTTAGCTTTCAGTTCGGCTACTTCTTTTGTTAACGCCGCTATTTTTCGAAAAATTTCTGACTGCTCGTCGTCGCTTCGTGATGTTACCGCGTGTATTTGCGGGCCGTCACTAACCTCAATAATTTTATCCGCCAACAAAGCAACCTTGTCAAGTGGCTCGTTGCTAATAGATATGATGGAACGCACGCTCTGTGGCAATCTGCTAAGCCAAATTGATCTCAGCATGCTGTCGTTCATTTCAGTACCTGCTAGCTGGCGCATTTCACGTAGCAAATGTGACGGCCTCATGTCACCTAGTTCAAGGTCTTGCAACAGTTTCTTGATTCGTTTTTGTTCCGAATCTGCAAATTGCTCTATTATGCGCGTTTTTAACGTTTGGTACATATCGCTAGCCGGAGGATGTAGTATTAAGTCACTGATTTGCGCGAGTACGCCGCTTTCGATAGCGGCTACCACGGTATGGTATTTTGATCGGTCGCTGCTGATTCCCGCTGCAACAAATTGCGACTCCACCTGTGCTAACCACAATTCGGGCTTCGCATGCCAAAAAGGTGGAATCTTTACGGTAACACGTGATATTTCGTTGCCATTCGCTGCTTCTGGCACTGCTGCAGGCAAACAAGGCATGGCCTGCGATGTTAATTTCTCGGGGTTATCCTTTAATTCTCCTTCATCAGGCATGTTGATTGTCGGGGTCACCAATATATGTGGTATCGCGCAAAAGTAAAAACGAATTTAATGTCTGACTATAATATTTATTATTTATAATTAATTTACAAAGAGGAAATTTTTGTTTTAGTTGGATCGCGATCTTGTCGACGTGAAGAAAAAGAAAAAAAGGAAGTGAAAACTCGAACTAACAAGAAACAGTCTTCAGTCGCTGCAAACATTTGTCTCGGTGCAGGGTTGTATTTCCGCCGGACTAGTTTGCTATTTAAGTTTGCTGGTCAAGTTCGACTGCGTGCGCCACAGGCCGTTGCATCGTCTTGCATTGCAGCAACTTTATGGGATGGAGGCAGAACAGCTCATTCAGCATTTAAGCTACCTCTGAATATTCAAAATAACCCAGACGCAGTGTGCAACATAAAAAAACAGTCGTCAATGGTCACAGTGCTGAAACAATGCTAAATTATCTTCTGGAATGAATGCACTATGCCACACAAACATTATCTTGATACGGTGAACAGAACACTCAAAGATATAAAATATTTTACTTCGGAACTTTAACCCACCAAGGCACGCGATTGGTCATTAAAAAATTTATAAAAAGCATAATCGAAGCCACCATTTTTAGTGCCAAATTCCTAGGTGAAAATTTTTTCTTTGAATTATTCTTACCCCATTGGTAGAGGGCTTCGGGTGTACGAATTTATTGTAACGTCGGAAGTTGAAGACTTGCTCCAGCTGCTAGTCTCCTAAAATTTCCTCCAATCCCGTGGCAAGCAGATTTACCATGTGAACTTCCAACAAAGTTAAATTCTGCCATTTCCTTGAAGGGATTTTCGTGATTTCGGACGTTTAGTAAAGTTAATATGATTTATTCATATTGTTTTTGTTTTTTACACACCTTTCCTTTTTCAAAAATATACAATCAAATATACACTCACGTCACTGATGACAGTTATAAGTTAGAGAAAGTAGACGGCTTCATTTATTTAGGAACCAGCATCAACACCAATAATGTCTGCCTTGAAATTCAACGGAGAGTTATGGCGTTTTCTTTTCTACCGAAAAATGTTGCCCTCTCAGTGCCCATTTCGCACAAATACTACGGACAGGACAATGGAAATGCAACATTACTCTTGCCAGCAAATGCTACTTTGGACTGAGTAGGCAATTCAGAAATAAAGTCCTCTCCCGTCGTACGAAAACCACGCTATAGAAGTCACTCTTCATGCCCGTGCCGGTATATGGCGCAGAAGCATGGACAATGACAATATCCTATGAGGCGGACCTTGAAGTGTTCGAGAGAAAGATTCTATGGAAGATTTACGGGCCTTTATGCGTTGTCGACGGCGAGTACAGCAGATGATAGACGATGAGCTGTACGAGCTTTACAACGACATGGACATTGTGCAGCGAATTAAAGTACAGCGGCTCCATGTCATGTCTTACACAGATGCTCCAGCATTGAAAGTATTCGACTCGAAACCCATTGGTTGTAGCAGGGGAATAGTAAGGCCTACTTTGCGTTGGGAAGACCAGGTGGAGAAGGACTTGGCACCACTTGGTATTTCCAATTGGCGTCAGTTGGCTCATAAGAGAAACGACTGCTTTGTTGGATTCGGCCAGAATCGTTTAGACGGTTACAGTGCCAATCACGACGAAGAAGAATAATAGTTAAAGACTGTTGTAACCAACAGAGAGGTAATTAAATTGCACACCTGAATTTTGGTATGCATTTTGCGTATACTTGCCGGATTTTATATTTGTTTATGTAATTATTTAAAACGTAAACGCCTTGGCTAGTTTCAGATTAGTTCCCTGCTACAAAGCAATAAACAATTGAACTAGAAATGTGTTTCTATGTTTACCGTTTAAACGATTTGGGAAATAACACTCATTGGCAATGGAACAGATATTTCTCCTACATAACAGTTACCAGGCAACATAAAAAATAAACGTTAGTATATAACTCGGCGAAATAAAAAATTTTTCTCATTTAATAACTGTTATGGAACAAAGTTTTTTCAATAAAACTCATATAAATGTTTGTCCCTGCATTTTCGAGTTGGATTCCGGCTTAGTTTCAAACAAAGTCGAAAATCGATTCAAAACAAATTTATTACCGCCAATTTTGCCATTTTCCGTCACGAGATATGAAAAGTTAAATTTATAATGGAAAATTTTAACAAGGATTTCGAAGTTCCTTAATACTTAAGCCATTTTTTGCATCTTCAAAACTTTGCCTACTCCCGGTCGACTGTAATATCAGAATAGTTTTTTATTTTATAATTTTTGATGCTTGGCTTTTAAAGCATGTTTTTATATATTTTTTTTTACAATTATTTAAGAGCAATCTTTATGTACACAAATGAATTAAATTAACAGTTTTTCGAATAATCATTCTTTAAGTTATTCATATAGTTATCGTTTTGAGTAATCAAAATTTTGATTCATCGAATAATTGAGTAGTTGAGCAACTGATCAACTTCCTCGAATAATCAAATAAACGCACAGCCCTAATTCGCAATGTTTTTCAAGTTAAAACTTTTTTGTTATTTTTTTAACGGACTTCAAAAAAGGAGGAAGTTATCAATTCATCGGATTATTTTTTTATGCAGGTTGATTTTTTGAAATTTTGTTGCGAAAGATCTTGCGAATTTTATTTCATAAGAAATTCATGTTTAAATGAAAGAAGTACAAAAATCCGCCAGCAGAAAAGCTATTAAAAGTCGACTTTTTAGCCGCGTGAGATTTGCACTAGATTAGACTAAAATTTGATGGGTTATAAAGCTGCATACCTCAAAATTCTCTAAAGATTATATTTAAAAAGTTCGAAAATTTTATGAAAAGTTGTTGAATTTTTCTTCACTTTGTATAAAATTTGAAACTTTGATTTATATGGGGTTGTATTCAACAATTTATTGATCTTGAGGCCGTTTTTAATGAAAATTTTTGTGGAAAATACAACAACTTACATTTTGGTAGGAATTAAAGCTGCTATTCCGGAGATCACCACATCTCCGCATCAGACTCCTTTCACTGGGATTTGAAACTGCGACTCCAGTTTTAGAGCCAGTGGGCTACCCACTGCGCTAAGTTCGCCATGTAACTTGTTGTTGCTTTTCCACATTTTCATTTGTTAAGCAACTACCATCAAGCGCAGCTATTCCGCTGCTATTTACTTGATCATGTGGTTGTTAGTTTTGTTGGTTTTTCTTAATAACTCTATTTTTAGAATTCTTAACTTTAGGTGTGCTCGTCCTCAAGTTATTTGTTTTTATTATTTATGGCCTTATAACAAATATATTGAACAATTTATTGAGCTTGAGGCCGTTTTTAATGAAAATTTTTGTGGAAAAAAACAACAATTAACATTTTGGTAACAAAAACAAATAACTTAAGGACGAGCACACCTAAAGTTAAGAATTCTAAAAATGGAATTATTAAGAAAAACCAACAACCACATGAACAAGTAAATAGCAGCGGAATAGCTGCGCTTGATTGTAGTTGGCTTAACAAATGAAAATGTGGAAAAGCAACAACAAGTTACATGGCGAACTTAGCGCAGTGGGTAGGCCACTGGCTTTAAAAACTGGAGTCGCAGGTTCAAATCCCAGTGAAAGGAGTCTGATGAGGAGATGTTGTGATCTCCGAAATAGCAGCTATAATTCCTACCAAAATGTAAATTGTTCTTTTTTCCACAAAAATTTTCATTAAAAACGGCCTCAAGCTCAATAAATTGTTGAATATAATTGTTATAAGGCCATAAATAACAAAAACAAATTATATGGGTTTGGTTAATGTGTGGTAGTGGATTTAAAAAAAAATAGTGAGAATAACTTGAAGCAGAACCGAGTTCCATACACATATATGTAAGTATAATGACTTTTTAGAATTTCAGGGTATTATTTTTCTATGCATGAGGAGAAATGTGGAAGTTAGGGGGGGCTGGGGCCTCCCCCTCTACCTGGCTACGCCCATGTCTATTTGTCTATTGCACAAGCCTTAGGCGATCTAGAGTCCATACGCCTTCGTAGCCCATTACGCCCATTTGGGTAATTAAAGTTGATATTATAGACAATGAGGTGTATTCTTGTTTTCGTACGAATCGAAAATTTTAAATTTTTGTGTAGAAAATTATAGGAAAATTTCACGATTTTCGATTCGTACGAAAACAAGAATACGCCCCAATGTCTTTATGTAAAAAAAAAATTTTTAAATGCTATAATAAAAAAAATCAAAAAGTAAAATGTTTACTTAATTTTTTCTTTTGTCTTATACATTGCCCATTAATGTCAAAAATTTATAATTAAAGCCCATAATAAGGCGGAACAAATGCATTTTTATCATTAAGTTTCGTTAAAAGGTTTCCAAGATACAGCCCTTTAAAGAAAGGTATGTATGACGTTTTGTTAAAATTTAAGCCCCGCGTAAATAAGCAACCCTATGCTGCACATATGTCATGTCAACTAGACCTCTAATCTCTTCAACTTTCATCCAAATCCTTAGAGAAAATGAATGGTTGCTCTTTTTTTATTTTTATCGGCGGTCGTTGTCTACAGCGCTCCATTCCTTTTTCTGCATTGATCCCATCTCCATATATCCGTAGGATCTTCATCAAAAAATGCACCGTTCTCATACTCGACTCGGAAATACCATTTTACCACAGCGCAATGCCAAACACGGTCAAAACTTCACGTATTTACTCCACATCCACGTGGAACCTATCCTCAACGGCGAATGAGTTGTGCGCACTGTCGGCTTCACACCCCTCGGGGGGGTTCGTTGGGTGGCGGGATTGATCCCGTGGCAAATCAATGCCCTTACCCATCGAATCACGGGTGTGACAATCCCGAGGTGCCCTAATCCACGGTTGCCAGTCCGGAGTGGTGTTTGCTCAACTGGCAGAAGTTTCGGCTTCACAGCCTAACCAGAGTGCTCAATCTGGTACTACGGGGGAACAGGGGCCCCCATAGCATCCTATATTTGCTATGGCCTGTTCCTTTTGGGCACGGCCCTTCGGGGAATATCGTGGTGGCTGTGGTTTAAACCCAAATGCGGAGAGAGTTGCTTGTTTTCTCAATGTGGAGTTGCATAGCAACCGGGTGTCGGACCAATAGTACGGCAGGGGTTTAGGTACGGCCTCGAGCCCGACCATGGTGGTAAATTGTGGACAAAATGCTTGCATTTGCGGCGCTGATCAGCGCATTGCTTTGATCCGCTGTTCTTTTGAGCGCCGTGGGGTAAACCTTTCATAGGCAGGTACTCACGGAAAAATCTTGACTTCGTGTCGGCTTCACAGTCCCCTCAGGGGGATTTCATGAGTTGCGGGCTTGATTCTATGGCAGATCATTACCCGTAGCTGGTGGAATCACGGGTGTGACAACCCCGAGTTACTTTAGTCAACGGTGGCCAGTACGGAGTGGTGTTTGCCCAACTGGCAGAAGTTTCAGCTTCACAGTCTAACCAGAGTGCTCAATCTGATACCACGGGGGAACAGGGGCCCCCAGAGCATCCTATATTTGCTCTGGCCTGTTCATTTAGGGTACGGCCCTTTGGGAGTATCGTGGTGGCTGTGGTTTAAAACCCAAATGCGGGGAGAGTTGATTGTCTCCTTAATGTGGAGTTGCATAGCAACCGGGTGCCGGACCCATAGTACGGCAGAGGTTTTAGGTCGGCCTCGAGCCCGACCAAGGTGGTAAATTGTGTACACCCACATGGCCAATTGGTTGCGAAGTGCTTGCATGAGCGGCGCTGATCAATGCATTGTTTTAATCCGCTATGCTTTTGAGCGCCGTGGGGTTGAGCCTTTTATAGGCAGGTACCCACGTTAAAAACCTTAACTTCATGTCGGCTTCACAGCCTAACCAGAGTGCTCAATCTGGTACCACCGGGGAACAGGGGCCCCCAGGGGATCCTATATTTGCTCTGGCCTGTTCCTTTTGGCTACGGCCCTTTGGGGAGTACCGTGGTGGCTGTGGTTCAAAACCCAATTGTGGCTAGAGTTTGCATGTCGGCTCAATGTGGAGTTTCATAGCAACCGGTTGCCGGACCCATAGTACGGCAGATGTTTAGGTCAGCCTCAAACCTGACCAAGGTGGTAAATTGTGTACACACACATGGCCAGTTGGTAGCGAAGTGCTTGCATTTTGAGACATCAAAGTGCTTGCATTAGCGGCGCTGATCAACGCATTGTTTGGATCCGCTGTGCTTTTGAGCGCAGTGGGGTGAGACCTTCCAGGCAGGTACCCACGTTCAACTTTGACTCATCTGTCGTCGTAACCTCTGTGGCTGATTAATTCATTGAATCACCGGTGTGGCAACCCCGAGGTACCCTAGTCAACGGTCGCCAGTCCGGAGTGGTTGCTTGCTCAACTGGCAGAAGTTTCGGCTTCAAGGTCTGACCAGAGTGCTTAATCTGGTACCACGGGGGAACAGGGGCCCCCAGAGCATCCTATATTTGTTCTGACCTTGTCGTTTAGGGTACGGCCCTTCGGGGAATATCGTGGTGGCTGTGGTTTAAAACCCAAATGCGGGTAAAGTTTGATTGTCGGCTCAATGTGGAGTTGCATTGCAACCGGGCGCCGGATCCATAGCACGGCAGAGGTTAAGATAAGCCTCGAACTCTAACAAGGTGGTTAGTGGTACTGCCGATTGGTACTGAGATGCTTACATGTCGGGGCGGTGATCAACTCATTGATTTACTCCGTGTGCTTTTGAGCACCCTGAGGTTAGGCAGTTTTGGAAGGAACTCCCGTAAAACACTGGCTCATTTGTCTTCGCAACCAACCCGACCAAGGTGGTTAATTTCGTACACCCACACTGCCAATTGGTACCGACAGAATGGTTGCTTCACGGGGCGGTGATCGATGCATTAATTTGATCCGTTGTGCTTTTGAGCGCCGTGGGGTTAGGCATTTCAGGCAGGTACCCACGTTAAACACTGAAAAATCTGTCGTCGTAACCGTCCCGGTTTAGCTGAATCCGCAATCGGGCCCAAAAAATTGCTATAATAGAATTGCATCACAACAACAGCATACTTACGGTTTAAAATTTAATATTTTACTTACGTATTCTTTGAGATCTCTGCCTGATCTTTTATCGATCGTTAAAACATTCAAATCATTTAATTTAACAACCAAGATATTCACTTTAAATAATTTATATGGCGGAACAAAGTTTGACGGGTCAGCTGGTTATTATCATATTATTATACTTTGAAAGCGAGTAGTCATTAATTTTACGTAAACTTAAATAAAAGCATACTATACTATGAATATCGTTCAACTTTAAATTGCCTAGTAAACATATCTTTTATTTTACGTACTACAAAATACTTGATGTCATATCAGCACTATATTATTGCAAGATACTTCTGTGCAAAAGCAACATTCACATTTCAATAAACGTTAGCTGTGCCAGCAAACCAAAACTTATAGACATTGTAAACTCGAATTAAGTCCGTCAATCTTAAGCGCTGGTTATGCTTACATATCAGCGCAGGGCAAACATGAGCACTGTCACATAAAGCATCTCTTTAATGAGTTTTGCATGTAAGCTATTACCCGAAGCAGCGCATGACAGGGCACGACAGTGAGGTCTGCTGAATTTTGATTTTCCGCTATTTGACATTTTCGAAGAGAGATGTCACTCTCATTGCTTGTGAGTATTTACTCTTGGTCTGTTCCAGTGCAATTCATCTTTACAATACTTACTCAGAAATCGTTCCCGTATGCATATTTTCATATTCATAGTAGAAATAAAGTCGATTTTAAACTAAGTTGCAGTTTTCTTGACATATAAATATTCCATTGAAAATTATGTAAAAAAGCTGCAACTAACTTTAGTGTGGACTTTATTTTGACTATGAATACGCCTTATTCAATAATATCTTCTTGACTAGATCCTCCAGCACTGGAACAGACCAACTGATTACACTGAACAGCTGATTTTGAAAGATTATGCCCTCTCTGCGGAGTATAATCGCTCCCCTGTTTCATATGCGCTGCTTGTATATGCCCTGCAATGCAATGTAAGCATAACTATAACTTGATATTTAACTTTTGATTTCTTTTTGCGTTATCGACGAAGCAATCCCTTTAGTCACGCGTGCGACTATGTGTGCGAACCATACTATCAAGATGTAGAGGTCGCTCATCACGAATTTCTATTTTAAATACAAATAACGCAGGAGAAAAGTTTTTTTTCAATTTTGCAATTTTATAACTCGTTTTTAAGTTAACGTATCGGAATGAGCGATATACATGTGGGGTTGACTGGCGGGCGACGGATTACAAGGAGTGGATGTAACTTATAACTTTGACTGAAATACAATTCATTACTGCACACTCGAACTTTGCTACAAAATGACATCACTGACTGAACGAAGAGACCCTCAAAACATACGTTAGGCAGACGGACGAGCATTCAGATTCGAAACACGGAACCGATCGGATGCGATTAATTTAGCTTTTAATAATATTATACTTAATCTAAATAAAACAAGTAAGGGCAGCACTGTCTTCGGCTATGCCGAAGGCTTCATACTTTTCATGAACATCAAAAAACTTCAGCCTTGATTTCTTTAGGAGCTACACATTACTTATACTAAATTGATGTACACTGTGAACGAAATTGTTCGGGTTTATATCTGAACAATCAGTTGAATGGGAGCTATAGGTTATAGTGACCCGATCTTTATCATTTTCACTGTAAACTCTCTTGATAATAAGTGAAAATATTACGAAATTTCATGTTCGTAGCTGCATAAATGAATGAGTTATAACGCAAACCCTCATATCTGAACAATCATTTATATGGAAGCTATAGGTTATAGTGACCCGACCTTTATCATTTTCACTGTAAACTCTCTGTTGATAAAAAGTGAAAGTATTAGGAAATTTCATGTTCCTAGCTGCATAAATGAATGAGTTTTACGGCAAGCCGTCATATCTGAACAATCAGTTATATGGGAGCTATAGGTTATAGTGACCCGATCTTTATAATTTTCACAGTAAACTCTCTGTGGATAATTAGTGAAAATAATAGAAAATTTCATGTCCTAGCTGGATAAATGAGTGAGTTATAAGTCATAGTCACCCGATCTTTATCATTTTCACTGTCAACTCTCCGTTGATAACACTAGTCGACAAATTTTGACGTAATCTCGTTAACCTAAGAAAAAAATGTTTCTAAGCTAATTTTGGGTCGCTGAACACGAAAACGACACCCATTCCTTTTTTAAAGGAAGCGTTTTCGAGATTTTTTCGAAAAAAGCGGTTTTTTGTACCTTTTGCAGTTATTTGGCAATATCTTTTGAAAAAAATATCTAATCCGGATTCAAACATTTTTTAAACATAGCACTTCCAGGCTACAATCCACCTGGGAGAAAGGCCATTACAGGTCATATTGAAAAGTTGTATATTGTCGCAGCCACATCTCTTGCAAATATATTAAAAACCGCAGACCAGTTCGCCTTAACAACAGACGCATGGACAGCAACAGCAGTCATATCTTATATAACAATAACTACCCACTTTATTGATGACAAATGGGAGTAACGTTCGTATGTTTTAGAAACATTTGATCACCCCCAAAGACACACTTCAGAAAATCTTATAAAATCTGTTGAGGACTGCGTCAGTCGGTGGAGCATGGATGGAAAAGTCATAGCGACTGTAAATGACGATGCTCCAAATGTAACGGTGAAGGATTCTCATCGCCTTGGAGAAAGTGTGCCATGTTTCGCTCATACTTTGCAACTCGCCGTAAACTCTGCTTTAGAGCATGCCAAGTGTATTATACAGAGAGTAACTAAAATTGTAGGGCATTTCCGGCATTCCGCATTGGAGACTTCTGCTTTGCTGAAAAAACAAATAGAATTCGAACTTCCAGAAAATAAGCTAGAGCAGTGTTGCATTACACGGTGGAATTTTAAAGAGACGGCGGTTCGCGAGCTTCAAGATCGGTTCTTAAATAAGACTGCGAGGGCCGAACCCACATGTGCGTTACCAGCTGAAATTCTTGATCCGCGATACAAAAATTTAGCTTTCGAAAGTGACGAGCTCCGAAGCCGTGTGGTAGAGAAGCTAACCCGTATATTGGAATGTGAAAATATCAGAGAAGAGGAACAAACAACACCAACAACCGAAGAGTCCGCACTAAACTTTCTGTTTTTTGGCACAAAAAACCCAAGACAACAAACAGGATATAACCGGTTCGAAGAATTGCAGAATTACATGCATGAAGCAGAATCACCAGTACATATGAATCCACTCATTTGGTGGCGCGATAATAGCAATCGTTATCCAAATATAAGTAGAATTGCACGCCAGTTTTTGGCTATTCCTGCTACAAGTGTTCCTTCCGAGCGTGTATTTTCCACAGGAGGTGATATTATAACCGCCGAACGGAGTTGTTTATCGACTGAAAATGCGAGCTATTTGATTTTTTTGTCGGAAAATTATATTAATGTTCTTTTCTTGAAACCATTTTGTTATATAAAATTAAAATTTTAATAATTTTTATATTAAATGTGGTTTAAACATAAAACAGTATTTTACTATCTCTTTGGATTTCTATAGAAAACAAACTGAATCGAAATGGCATATATATGGTGCATCTAAATGTTATTTTAAATACATATGTGATTAACCGTTTTATTCAAAGATATGATTAATCAAAAACTCGATTATTCAATGATTTTTGTTGAATCTAAAGCTTTATTACCCGAGTAAATTTACTTCTTGATTAATCAAAAATTTAAATTAATCAACTTAGACCAACCTACCATACCAGCAATACGTGTTTCTGGTTAGCCAAAACTCAACTTACCTTAGAAAACTTAGAGAGCTGTAGGATTAAGATTCCTAAGTTAAGTTTGTATGGAAATTGAGAGCGGTGAGAGAATCAGGCTTGCCATATTTTTGTTTTTTGTATTTCCTAAAAATAAATGAACGCAATAATTTTTGTTTGCGTGCATTTTTTTGATGTGGCAATAGAAGCGGCGAAATGTCAATCAGCTTAAAAAGAAAATACAAAAACAAAATATTTTCGCTTCTAACTTAACTTGACGTTTTGAGTAATCATTGACGATTTCTTAAGGTAAGTAAAATTAAGTTTAAGTCTTGGCTAACTGAAGCTTTATGATTAACCAAAATTTTGAGTAATTGCTTAAAGAAAAGAACTTCAGATTACATTTGCATGACTCCTGCATGACTTTACAACTCATTTTAAGTTGGTTTTGTCATAGCTAATTAAAAGTGAGGTATTTATCGAAATGCCACAAAAAAACTAACTACAAGTTGGTTATTTTTATTAATTATAGTTAGCTTTTTTGCGGGATTACGATAAATCTATATTCTTCTTTATTGGCGCTGTAACCGCTTAAGCGATTTTGGCCGAGTCCAAAACAGCACGCCAGTCATTTCTCTTCTGTGCCAACTGACGCCAATTGGAAATACCTAGTGAAGCCAAGCGTTGAATACTTTCAGAGCAGGAGCGTTTCTATCCATTCGAACGACATGACCTAGCCAGCGGAGCCGCTATATCGTAATTCGCTTCACAATGTCTATATCGTTGTAAAGATCATACAGCTCATCGTTAAATCGTCTGCTGTACTCGCCATTGCCAACGCGCAAAGGCCCGTAAATCTTTCGCAGAATCTTTCTCTCGAAAAATACAAGTCAGATTCTTCATTGTCCATGCCTCCGCGCCATACACCAGCACAGGCAAGATGAGTGTCTTATAGAGTGTGATTTTTGTACGACGAGAGAGGACTTTACTTCTCAATTGCCTACTCAGCCCATAGTAGCACTTGTTGGCAAGAGTGATTTTCCGTTGGATTTCAAGGCTGACATTAATATTGCTGTTAATGCAGGTTCCCAAATGAAGGAAGTTGTCTACTTTTTTAAACTTGTAACTGTCAACAGTGACGTGGGTGCCAGGACGCGTATGCTCTGACTGGTTGTGTGATGACCGGAGATACTTCGTTTTGTTCTCGTTCACCACCAGACCCATTCGCTTGGCTTCTCCATCGAGAAGGCAGAACAGACGTAGCCCTTATTTTTAATGAGAATGTCGATGTCGTCGGCATACGCCAGCAATTGCACGCTCTTGTTAAGTATTGTGCCTGAGCGGTTCAGATCTGCGATTACGATAAATACCTCACTTTTAATTAGCTATGACAAATTAACTTATGGTGGGTTGCAAAGTCATGCAGGGGTCATGCAGACGCAATCAGAAGTTTGTTTTCTTTAAATAAGCTTCTATTAAAATATCCTCATACATAATTAACATTGAATACACTTTCTTCCTGCTCTTCACAGATGCTTTTTCGAATTCAGGACAAATAAAAAGAAAATCTAAATTTTACATTATCATTTTGATGTTATGTCTGACGGAATTCGAATATGGGACCACCTACAGCAGAATATGTAAACAAATAAACAAATATGTAATAATAAATAAAATAAAAATAAACATGTAAAAAATTAAAAACAAATTGCTTCTTTTTGATACATTATGTCTGACGGAATTCGAATATGGGACCACCTACAGCAGAATATGTAAACAAATAAACAAATAGGCAATAATAAATAAAGTCAAAAAAAAAGTAAAAAATTAAAAAAAAATTTGTTACAAGTTAGATGACACCTAATGGAATGTTTACAATTGTAACAAGTCTACAAGTTATTAGTGATTCTCTTGTAGCTACAAGTTCTACACAATATTATTTTATACACTTGTAGCTATCAGCGAAATATTCTACACTTGTAAATGTAGTTTCTAAAAGCATTTGT
>JAPVRG010097188.1:0-11483 GCA_029783565.1 Rhagoletis cerasi | reverse complement strand
TCATAAAAATCGAGACGTTATTGGCGGAGATATTGACAGATTAGTGAACCAACTTTTTTTTTTATCTCAAAAACTGAAATTTCAAAATATCTCGAAAACTGTTCTACTTTTGAATCAAATGTTTACATATTTGGAATCAGCAGGAAATTCTACATAGGAATCATGTATCAAATGTTGAGGATATTTTTTGCTGTCGGGTAGTGTTATTGAAGCGAATCTTATTATTACAGCTCCGATATGTTTGCGATAAATATTTAACGCCACGGTAAATGTAGTATATGGCGCGTATAGAAAACGAATAGCTGCGTTAAACGCCAATTGGGCGGGGAAAGACTAATGCAAAGACAAGAATATAAATAAAAACAAAGATAAGTATGGTCTCGATTGAGGTTGTGTCCTCTGACCTGTTTATAGCATCTTCTGGCGTGCCCCAAGGTAGAATCTTAGGACCACTACTTTTCGTTCTATTCGTAAATGATATTGGCAGTTGCTCCTCGTCTTCAGAAATTTTGCTCTATGCAGACGACCTGAAAGTTTTTTCGATTATAAAAAATTCTGAAGGCGCAAAGCGCCTCCAATAAGACATCAATAGTTTGCACCTGTACCTCAATATTAACAAGAGCTTTCAGGTAACATTTTCAAAAATTCGCGGCGTATTACATACGACTTATAACATCTCCGGTACACGTCTTCAGCCTTTAGATGAGATTACAGACCTTGGAGTAATCTTTGATTCTTCTTTTTCATTTAATAATCATATTAATTACATAATTTCAAAATCGTATGCCACCTTAGGTTTCATGCGGCGAAATAGCTCCAACTTTTCAGACCCATATACCCTAAAACTGCTATTATCACAAGTTTTCAATTGCTTTTCAAAAAGTTTTCCTAAAGTTCGCCCTTCGATCCCTAGACTTTTGCAATCCGATCCCTTCCTATCATTCCCGTCAAAAGGACTACCCTCTCCTAGTACTTTACATTTGGTATTATAAATGGTAAAATTGACTGCCCCTCCTTGCTTCAAGCTCTCTACCAACGAGATCTCGAATTCCATTTGGCTTGATTTTTCTTTGTCGAAAACTGCGTTTAATAATTCACTTAACTCTATTTTGCAATTTAAGCCTAAGCTATCGTTTTAGTCAGTAAGAACCTTTGTAGTTTATTGACTCTTTAAAATAAATAAATTCTAAGCAAAAAACGACCGACTTCAATTCTCATATAAAAATTTAGGAGTACTGTTAATTTCTTAAAAATGTTTGAATGCTTTTTTAATTTTTTGTAAATAAAGTGCAACTTATGAAATTTTAAAAAGTTTATCATTTATTTAGTTGAGACTGTACATAAAATTTGCATAAATTTATTTTAAAGAGCGTATTATCTGAAGCGAATTTTCATTATTTTCTGCTGATTAGAAGTATAAAAGCCCCCCAAAATAGTTTCCTGGGTGCGCCCCGGATTAAGTATATTTGCAAATATATAATAAAGGCACATACCAGGCTTCATTCACTATGAATTCAACCAATGAGATACAGCAATACCAATCAGGCGGACATATTTGCTCTTCTAAAGCGGTTTGGAGAATACTATGGTTCAGCATTCATGAAAGATCTCCTTCAATTACTCACTTGGCGGTCCACTTAGAAAATGGGCAGCGTGTTTACTTTAATTAAAACAATATTCAGGACGTTCTAAGACATCCCCGTGGCAGAACTTTAACGGTGTTTTTTAAATTGTGTTTAGAATATGACTTTACAAAAACGTTCACTTATGACAAAGTTCCTTCCTATTACACCTGGAATTACAGTAATATGGAATTTTAACGCGGGAAACCAGGTGAAGTAGTAGAGGGCATAGCGGCGTTAAAAAAACAAATGCCCTTGGTAGAGTTTACGTTATCCATCCAAACAGTGAATGGTTACTGCGAATGATATTGCATATTGCAGCTTTTTAGTGTCCTTCGGTAGAAAGAACAAGGGCTAAACCAAGAGCAGTAAATTATTTTTGAACCTATGCTTTCTTGTATAAGAAGCAAAGATGGCAAGATACTTTTCCTTGATGCTCCCGGCGGTACTGGAAACACTTTTTTAATAAATTTGATTCTCGCTAAAGTCAGATATAATGGTAAAGTTGCTCTTGCTGTAGCATCATCTGGTATCGCAACTAGCTCTTAGAAGGGGGGAGAACGACGCATACGGCATTTAAAATTCCCCTGAATATATCTGATGACGGTACAAGCGTGTGTCATATAGAAAAACAAAGTAACACAACTAAACCAATACGGATGTGCTCATTGATAGTTTGGGATGAAGCTACAATGTCTCACAAAACTTCGGTTGAAGTTCTAGATAGGACCTTGCCTGATTTAAGAAATACTAATGCTCCCATGTGTGGTTACACAGTATTATTTTCAGGCGATTTCCGCCAAATATCGTCGGTTATATTTAGAGGAACCAGAGCAAATGAAATTGACGCTTCTTTAAAAAGATCAAATATTTGGCCTAACGTAAATAAACTAGCACTCAGAATAAACATGAGAGTACTTACGTCATGAGAGGATAGTAACAAGCTTGTCGACATCTTCCTGAAAGTCGGTAATGGAGAGCTACCAACAAGTTCTAGCAGAAATTCACAAAATAGTGAGATTTGTATTTCAGTCACCGACTACCGTGTCTAGTGGCGAGCGATGGGCATACTTAGACTGTTTCTAGGGAGTACCTGGCGGTAGGTATAAAACTCCCCCTAGTCCGACTGTATTTTAACGGCCCCTCAGGGGATTCCTTGTGTTGCGAGAGTTGAATTCCGTAGGGAATTAATTCTCGTCGCTCATGGAATTACGGGCGTGACAATCCCGAGGTACCCTAGTCAACGGTCGCCAGTCCGGAGTGATGGCATGCTCAACTGGCAGAAGTTTCGGCTTCAAGGTTTTACCATAGTACTTTATCTGGTACCACGGGGGAACAGGGGCCCCAGAGCATCCTATATTTGCTCTGGCCTGTTCCTTTGGGGTACGGCCCTTCGGGGAGTATCGTGGTATCTGTGGTTTAAATCCCAAATGCGGGTAGAGTTTGCTTGTCGGCTCAGTGTGGTGTTGCATTGCAACCGGGTGCCAGACCCATAGCACGGCAGAGGTTTAGGTAGGCCTCAAACCCGACCAAGGCGGTGAATTGTGTACACCCACAATGACAATTAGTACCGACAGAATGGTTGCATCACGGGGCAGTGATCAACGCATTAATTTGATCCGTTGCGCTCTTGAGTGCCGTGGGGTTAGGCTTTTCATAGGCAGGTACTCACGTTAAAACACACTGATAGATGTTGCAGCTAGAAAAAAGATAACCAAACTTACAGGAGCAACGTGGACAAGAAACAACTTTATTAAAATCGATAACTACAAATCGAAATATTGATGTGGTGCTACCATCTTGCAACCCTTAATATGAGGTCATACGATACATCAGCCGTTGATGAGACTTAATACTAAACATCCTGCCCGGTCAAACCATATGGTTCGAAAACCACTAATCGGACCAGCCTTTGGATTACGCGAGTACAGGGTCCATGCGTTGTTTTCAACGTGGCATTGCGCACCAAACCGTCAGCCCCGGGGTGTACTTCTATCACCCGACCCAATCGCCAATATGTCGGTGGAAGTGCCTCTTGCTTCATAAGGACGATATATCCAACTTTCACATTGTTTTGTTTATAACACCACTTACTTCTTCGTTCTAGAGTCGTCAAATATTCTTCGCTCCATCGTTGCAAAAATTGTTGGTGCAACTGTTGAAGCCACTGCCAATGCTTGAGCCGATTACGCGGGACGTCGATGCGGTCAGGTTCAGGAATGGCAATTATAGGTTGCTCGATCAAAAAATCCCCAGGAGTAAGCGCATACCGTCATCTGCCATAGAGGGCGAGAGTTAAGGCAAGCTTCAATCCTTACTGCAAACGTATGCAACTGACTAGGCCATAGGCTTTGAGTTTCGACCACTTTAGCTAAGTACCGTTTGGCTGACTTTACCGCAGCTTCCCAGTGCCAGGTTGTTCCCATATGAGCTAGGGCCTGTTGATTCTGTTCCGCATGCCATGCAGCAAGATCTTCCTGCACCTGAAATGCGGTAACATTGTCGCTAAATAAGTCCTGGCACGGACCACAGCGACCCACAAAGCGAGTGAAAGCATCCAAAAATGTTTGCGATGTTAAATCCTCCACCACCTCTAATGAACGGTTTTCGTAGTCATACACACGAATATCTCCAGATACGCCTTCGTCGTAGCGCGTCATCGTTTGGTTCCTATGCAAAGGGTGAACGGACTACAGTAGTCCACTCCAGATTTTAAGAACGGGCGTGCAGCTTGGACACGCTGCCCGGGTAAAGCTGCCATTTTCTGCGTCATAGCAACATTTCGATGACGACGGCATACACCACAGAGATGCAAATAACTACGCACAGCCTGCCGGGCGTGCAGGATCCAAATTGAAGCCCGAAAAACAATTCATCTGACAGTGGATCCCAAGGCAAGCCAAGGACCGTAGCATTACGGTTTCCGATGACCTAATCGCTCTGTGGTTTTTCGTCTTCCAACAAGATGTTGATAACGTTGGAGTTCCACTTGCCTAGTTTGAATTTACCAGCAGCCAAATTGGTATCCACATTACGCGCCACAGTTACCGCTTCAGAACAGGAATCTAAGCTAATTTAAAAGTCATCCACATAGAAGGACGTTAGAATGGCGTTTCTGGCATCGGTGGCCATTTGATGATCCGTCATGAGGCCAATGTTGTCATGGGTACATTGGTGGAGAGCGCGTACGGCGTTAAATGGACTACACGCCATACCATATGTAACTGTCTTCAGCCGATAAATTCCAACCGGGGCGGTTGGAGTATTACGCCAAAGAATGCGTTGGTAACTGCGGTGCATTGCATCGATTTCCACCTGCCGAAACATTTTCTCAATATCCGCTATGAGTGCTACCCGATACAGTCGGAATCTAAAGAGAATATGGGCAGAGGGGCCCTGAATGGTTGGCCCAACCATCAGTACATCTTTCAGGGAGACGCCTGTGGGAGTACGAGCGGAGGCATTAAATACCACACGGAACTTTGCCAAAACAGCACGATGGGGTATGTGGTACTCACACTCGTCGTCTTTGGTGACAGCTGTGTCTGAGGGTAGTTCCTACCATTTCCAAAAATTACGGACAAGCTCTTCCAAGGATACCTCCGAGCCACAAATCTTAGCATGAAGTGATTGAGATCGGTGTGTAGCTGAAGAAGCTCCGTTTGCCGGTCCAAACACCATTCAACCGAGACTAGTGCGTTGTGCGTGTGGTTGGTCTGTAGGCCCCTAACGATACCAGCCTCTACAATTAGACTCCAAACACCAGCACCGAGGAGAATATCTATTGGGCCTGGTGGACCAAAGTGTGGATATGCAAGTGGGAGACCATGCAAATGTTTCCATGACGATGGTCAACTGATACTCCAGTAGTAAGGGACGTGATAGAAGGAATTATCCGCACATTGATGGTGAATGCAAAGTCTGAGAAGTGTGACTGTAACGTTAGCTTGGCGCCACCTGAAGTGTGAGTATGGGCGGTTGCACCAATACCTTCCACTGCCACATTGTGTTTGTGACTATGTAATTGCAGCTGATTCGTCAATTTATCCGTTACGAAACTTACCTGCGAACCAGGATCGAAGAGAATGTGGGCGATGCGGCGAATGAAGGACGTGCCGCTCGCACAGGCACTTGCCGTTGCCAACAGAACGATCGGGTGACCATGTGACAAGCAAGAAACCAAATTGTTAGCGGATGTTGATTGTTGACATGGTACCATGTTACCATGCCCTGCCAGACGGCGCTGCTCCACTTTGATTATGTCCCGCACGGCAAAAAAAGGGTGTTGTGCTTTCGGCCGCACCGCCGACACCCACCTAAGGGACACTGTTTTGTCATATGGCCAGCCCGCAAACAACTCAAACACAGGTTAGAAGTTTTCAATGCCTTGAAGCGATCCTCTGGCCCCAAAGCTAACAACGAAGGACAGCGTATGACGCGATGCTCGCAACCGCACTTAATGCTTTGCCCCTCTTCTGTTCTGACAAGATGAGTTTGTAGGGCACGAGGTCTTTTCCGTACATCCGAATGCCCAGCTGCAGCTGTCGCAATAGGAAAGTTTGCTCCACCCTCACAAGCAAGGCTATGAGCGCGTTTTTCCAAAAATTTGAGAAAGTCTTCTAAGTTGGGAATGTCCGATGTTGTAAGTCTCGTATTCCAGTGCCGCTGTACAGTGGTTGGCAACTTCAATGGCGCCCCAACTCCTCACCGGTAGCTTCATGACCTGCAATGCTCATAGAGACACTCTAACCTGGTTGACCACGTCCAACAATGCCTTTTGGATGTATTTTGTAGTAGACTTCATATTGAGCAACCGAGTTACATGTGCTTCCGGCTAAGTGTCGACGGCTATTATACCTGTCGTTCAAGGCCTTCCTTGAGGAGGTCTCATACCCACCGGAATAATGACCGCCAATAGGGGCTCCGATTCCACTGAAATGGCTTATCGTAACTTTGCCAGCTTTGTAAGCTTCGGAATATTGCTGTTTGTGTATTAACGACTCGAATAAGTCTCTGAACGCTAACCAATTATGTAGATGGCCATCAAAACTGGGAACGTCCAATGGATCCAATTTCAATTCAAACTGCGGCTGCTCCCTAACTTATACCGATGAGGCGAGCGCCAATAAAGTGGCTTATTTCAATTGACGCAAGACCAATGCCATTGCCTCATTATAGATGCCCTCTTCCTTATCCCACAGATCTTCGAACAGAGCGAACTCCTCCTTGGTGGCAATCGCAACCAATTTGTCGTGATTAACTTCAAATTTCTTGCCGCCAAACGTTTGACCAGAGATTTAGTTCTGGTACCACGGGGGAACAGGGGCCCCCAGAGTATCCTATATTTACTCTGGCCTCTCGTGGTGGGTGTGGTTTAATACCCAAATGCGGGTAGAGAAAAAGCGGTTCGATGTGATGTTGCGGGCGCCGGACCCATAGCAGGAGAGAGGCTTTAGATAGGCTTCGAGCCCGACCAAGGTGGTGAATTGTGTACACCCACACTGCCAATTGGTACCGACAGAATGGCGATGATAAACTCATTAATTTGATCCGTTGTGCTCTTGAGCGCCGTGGGGTTAAGCCTTCACAGGTAGGTGTCCACGTTAAACACTGACAAATCTGTATTCTAACGGCGCCTCCCGGATACCTGTCCACCTGCGGGAGTAACGGTGGACTTTCTGCGGCATGGGGCTCTGCCGCGGTCGACCGTTTATTCCCTCCCTTTTTCCGGCCGCCGAAAGGCTTCTCTTAAGTAGGTGGCCAAAGAACCAGACAAATATGGGCGAAAACAACAGCCTCGGAACCCTGCATGGGAAGTGCCGCCGCCGGACACGGCAAAGATAAGTCCTAGAAACCCACCTTCTCGGGAACCGCATTGACGGCGCCGAAGACAGGGCCTGCTCGGGCCAAGCAGTTTCGGTCCTCCGCAGAAGCTCGGCAGAACTGAACTTGCGGGGGAAATTCGAAACTGATGGAGAAGCTGCGGATGGAGGTCAGGGCTCAGAGCGACCGAAGAGCAGCCCCTAAGTTCATTAAAAGACGGGAGGTCAATCCACATGACCAACTGACGGAGGAGCAAAAAGCCTCCAAGTGAGCTGTGAGAGTCTTCGCCGCCAGCGATAAGCGATCCTCCGGGAAAGGCGGGAAGGACAACCCACCCACTAAGGCTAACCCACGGAAAGATCCAGCCCCCAAGAGACAACGATCTCAAGACGATACCTCGAGTAGATCCAAAAGGCACAGGGCCTCCTCTCCTTCTTACCGTCCATCCATGGCTGTATCCACCACGAAGCCATTCAGCAAGGCCTCCAAAGAGCACCTCACGCTAGCGGTATTGGACAAGGGCCATCCGGATGGCCACATTACCACTGACAATTGGAAGTCCGTCGTGATGGGTCTATGCAGGGTATACAAGGGGGTACTCCAGAAATATCCCGGTCCTGCACCAGTCGTCTGTGATGCTGGGTGGCATCAGGCGCGGGTAAAACTGGTAGCATGTGCAGATGAGCACGCGGTCCGGCTTTACAAGGAAGCGGTCTCCACAGTTGGACAGCTGTGGCCCGGGGCAGACTTAATTTCCGTCCATAGGGATGAAATACCTAGCAGGCAGCGAGCCTAAGCCTGGGTCCCAGCCGCGCCCTCAAAGTCGGAGGAGATTCTGGAATTTATCCGACTGGGCAACTAAGGACTGCCCACCAGTGATTGGAGGATAGTCTGAGTTGGCGAGACTAAGGGGAAGCAGCGTTTTGTTGGCTTGATCATCATCGATGTTTCCGTCCTAGTTCTCGAGGATTGTGGTGGGATAATAAGCTTTTTCTCCATCACTGTAAAAATCCACCGGAAAACGGACCAGCAAGGGGAGGAAATGGGCAACGCCTCGAGTGGAATCGCTCCTTCGGACGATTCTACCGACGAAGAGGCCAACAAAACAGGCAACGCCTCGAGCGCACCTGGTGCCTCCGATTCGGCACCGGTCGCAGACAGCGCGGGGTCCACAGGAACACCACGAGTGGACCTGGGAACCTACCAACGGGTGCACCCGATACCGCGTCAGACACTGAGAGCGACACGGGCTCAGTATCTTCCTAAGTAGGGTGGGCCTACAGCCGGTGGGCAATGCTGGACAATGACGTGGCTATGTATATATGTATTTATTAATGAACATGTATGTAATGTACGTGCATATAATATAATTTATTTGTAAAATAATATAAAAACATTTCATTTTTACGAAAAATAGTACAAATATATCGGTCAAAAATATTTTAATCTTTGGTAAAAATGCTGTGGTCCTGAAAAGGACCGTTTTTTTGTTTTTTAATCTTCCTAATGTCCGCAAAATTTATTTAACCGCCGAAACCATACAGAGTACGGCCTTGTCTCTTCAGAGCATATACAACATCCATTGCTGTAACTGTAAGTGACTGCATCACGGATAACATTCTCCAAAAATACTTTCAATACTCCACGTGTTTCTTCATATATCAAACCAGATATACGTTTCACACCACCACGACGAGCCAAACGTCTAATAGCTGGCTTCGTAATACCCTGGATGTTATCACGTAGAACTTTGCGATGACGCTTGGCACCACCTTTTCCTAAACCTTTACCACCTTTGCCGCGACCAGTCATTTTTTCTAATGTATATTATTCACTAGTAGAGAACACAAACACTGTTCCACACGCTGCAAGCTTCTGCAGGTGGACCACCTTCATCCTGTTTCTCGGCCTCCCAACGGTCTGGATTCGATACACTACGTCATTTAGCCTTTTGACAACCTTATACGGACTTCCCCAGTTGCACTGTAGTTTTGGGGACAAACCTTTCTTCCGTTGTGGTTTGTACAGCAACACCAAATCTCCTTCTTAGAAACCCTCGGAATTCATTGCCTTATAATACCTGGCTTTCATGTTGTCACTTATAATTTGCGTACGTTGTCTCACCAGAACATGCACCTCTCTCAGCTCCTCTTCCAGAATGCTGGACGTCGCTTTCCCAATCCTTCTCGCATCGCCACTTACTCCAAACTTCAGGTCACTAGGCAAATGGAGTTCACTACCGGCAGGAGTTTTACCTGTTGTTTCATGCACTGCTGATCGGTATCCCATCGGGAACAAGGGTATGTGGACATCCCAATCTTTCTGATTCTTGTCCACGACTTTCCGCAAATGGTCTTCTAGGGTTCGGTTGAACCGTTCCACCATGCCATCTGATTGGGGATGAACAGCCGTTGTTCGAGTTTGCCGGATACCCAATATCTGGCACATCTCCTGGAACACCGCTGATTCAAAATTTCTTCCTTGGTCACAGTGTAGCTCTATAGGTACACCGCATCTCGCAACCCAATAGTAGGTGAATACCTCTGCTACCGTTTTAGCTTCCTGGTTTGGAATCGGGTATACCTCCGGCCAATTGCTAAAGTAGTCCATAACCACAAGGACATATTTGTTTCCCAGTGCGCTCATAGGAAATGGACCTGTTACATCCATGGCGATCCGCTCGAATGGTGCACCTGAGTTATACTGCTTCATCTGGCCATCCACTCTGCGACCGATTGCCGACAACCAACCCAGTAGAATCTCTGCTTGCTCTTCTCCAGGGTCTTCGTGATTCCCAGGTGCCCTCTACTAGGACCATTGTGGAATTCCTTGAGTACATCTGGAATTCTTACCCTTGGAACTACTATTAGGTTGCGGGAGCACTGGCCGTCTTCACTTTCCCATACCCTACGCAAGCAGCCAGATATCAACTTTAAGCTATTCCATTGTGCCCAGTATGCCTTTTTCGATTGGGCTTTCCGCTGCCATTTGCTCCTTAGTTGGCCGTCTGTCCAATACCCGTGAATATGAAGCTCCAAATCCGGATCTTCCCGCTGACATTTCTGTAGTTGTTCAGACTCCCACTCTTCCGCTGGTGTAACTGTCATAAGCCGCACGTCTATTACGTCTTTATTGGCTTCAGCTTTTGAGCAGTGCTTACATTCCAGGTTACATGGTCGTCGGGACATGGCATCAGCGTTTCCATGGATGCTTCCCTTGCGGTGCTTAATAGTGAAATCGTAGCTTTGCAGTCTCTCAATCCACCGAGCTAGCTGTCCTTCCGGATTCTTGAACTGTAGTAGCCACTTCAGCACTGAATGATCCGTTCGAACTCGGAACCGTTGCCCATAGAGGTACTTGTGGAAATATTTGACGCACTCCACCAACGCTAGTAGTTCTCTCCGAGTTACGCAATAGATTCTCTCGGGTTTTCCAATCGACCGACTATAGTAGGCAACTACCTTCTCTTGCCCGTCGACTACCTGCGACAACACACCTCCTATCGCATAGCCGCTTCCAAATAATCCGTTTCCAAATAAACGTTGCACCTGGAACCGGATACGCTAGCATAGGTGCAGTACATAGCCGTTCCTTCAGAGCTTGGAATTCCTCCTCCTGCTCTTTGTTCCACTCGAAGGCTCTATTTTTCCTAGTGAGCTCGTGGACGCTATTAGCAACGCTTGCAAAATTCGGAACAAATCGACGATAGTAAGTGCATAGCCCAAGAAAATTCCGTAACTCATGCAAATTCCTGGGTCTTGGCCAATCTTTTACTGCTTCTATTTTTTCCTCCGCAGTGCAGATACCCTCCGTCGTCACCTTGTGTCCCAAGTAGTTCACCTCCTTCGTGAACAACGAGCACTTTTTAAGACTTAGTTTGAGACCAGCGCTAGCTATCCTTTGGAAAACTTCTTCTAAATTCCTCAGGTGTTCCTCGAAGCTTTTACCCAATACGATGATGTCATCTAGATACACCAAACATGTTTTCCAATGCAGTCCCTTAAGCACATGGTCCATGAGTCTTTCAAAAGTAGCAGG
>JAPVRG010097186.1:0-11188 GCA_029783565.1 Rhagoletis cerasi | reverse complement strand
TCAAACTTGTCTGATTGGTTTCCTTTGACGTTATAGATATATATATATATAATGCTTTGAAATCACTGAACTATATAATTTTATTTTATACCTAAAGCTTCGATTAGTAATAAAGCGGAAAAGTTGTCAAGGTATTTAGCGGACTCAACGTCAAAGGAAACCAATCAGACAAGTTTGATATTGTTTACGCTAAGGCTAAAGTTGGTCAATGGGAATGATCCATAAGGCAGCGGAGAATTACAGCTGTTGACTTAACTCCACCATGCTTATTTCGCCCTCCTTATTTCCTTATTATTTACGAAAGTAATTCAAAGTGGCTGAGTCAGCAAAATTACTTCAAGCTGTTATTTTTAGTGAGTTTATTTTATGCTTACCCTTTATATCGCGCGACAATGTCTAGAAATAGGTGTAGAGATATTTTGCGATTCATCCACTTTTACTGGCACGCTTCTAGAGCATCTTGTCAAGAAACTGACAAAGCTGGAAACATTTTTGAAATGGTAAACTCAATTTTGAGTACTCACTACCGGCCGCACGAATCCATTACTGTTCATGAGCAATTATTTGGATATAGAGGACGAACTAGGTTCACTCCGTACATGACATCCAAGCCAGCTAAATACGGAATCAAAATCTGGTGGGCTTGTGAATCTTATAGTTACTATCCATTCCAGCGGCAATTGTATACAAAGAAGGCAATGTGCGGGAAAAAACCAAAGGCTCCGGGAGAAATGTCACAATGGATAATTTGTTTACTTTGCTTTCGTTAGCATGAGTTGGAAAATATTTGTGGTGGGTACAGTAAAAAAATGAAACATATATTCCAAACGAATTTAAGCAGTCATGAGCTCGTGACGAGCACTACAGTTTGTTGGGATTTTGCGAAAATACTAAATTGTGCTCCTATGTACCAGCCAAAAATAAAGCTGCAGTTTTGCTATCGCCTGTGCACAGAAATGGAGCTATTACCGGGCCAAAAAATAAACCCGAAATAATTATGTTCTACAATAAAACAAAGGGCGGAGTTGACATGATGGACAGAATGTTGTCACAATAAAATGTAGAAATATACGGTGGTCACCCGGGGTGACCCGGGTGGGTATCGGTAAACGGCGTATATAAAATGAAAGAGTCAATAAAAATTCATATTTGGAAAAAAAAATCAAATCTTTAATTTTCTGAAAGAATGCGCGATTTTGATCAGTGAGCAGAAAGCATTTTTATGTTAGAGCAAATTTTTCTGAATAATCAAGAAATTAAATTCTGAATACCCGGGTGGGTATTGGTAAACCTAAGTTTAAAAAGCTACAGTAGTCAGGTAAACGAATGCTGCTGTTCAGAACGAGTTCATTTGAGTGAATCCGACTGCATATTCTAACGTTAAGCTGCAAACCGTTGTTTTTTATATTTCCTTCCGACGATCCTTGCGCTTCTGAAACTAGGTTCCCTTGCTATATAAATATACTGGCACAAAGTTCAAAAGTAGCAGTTCCCTTCTATTCTACTTCTAAGTACTTATATATAGGCTTATTAAGTGCCGGCGACCAAGCGGTGACCACTTAGAAAATTTAGGGTCATACCATTCGTAATTAAAAATTTGTACCTACATACAAATATACATATATGTAGTCGTCTTACAGTTATAAGTCGAGTTCTCTGTCTAAAATATCACCAAGATACTTACCTAGAATATCACTAAGTTACTTACTTCTCTATATTTGGAGATTGATTAGAAGTTGATTATTTTAAAGCAATATCATCCCCCAAAAAATAGCTTTGCTTAACGTTGTCCTGTGGAGCGTTGCTATTGTTCTTCTTGCAATGATCTTTCATTTCTGAGCTCTTCTTTGAGGCTATTTTAACCTATTGGCAAAAACTCAAGCCAATTTTAATTGATCCTACCACGTCCTGGCTAGTACGTCTGATGCTTTTATATTTTCAAAGACAGTTTCTCTGAGCACTCGGAGACCAGCGATGATGTCAATTTGAAAGACGAATGAACCTTAAATGTCGCCTGGCTTTCACTGGGTATCATCTAAAGAGCAGTTCTTTTTTGTTTAAAATTTTAAAATAACAGGTTTCTCTATACTTGCCGCAGCATTTTTTTGGCGCAAGTATTAATTTTAAAATAAACTGGCACTCAAAGGAAAACTTCGAAATATTTCTAACATCTTCATTTCCTGTTAAATTTTTAACTTCGTGATCAATTCTCTTATATGTATGTGGCAGAGGCTGTTTTATTGCACAAAAGAACCACACACCAAACACTCCTTTCAAATTCCTTAAGTGCACATTTCACACTTTAACAAGTGAAGTATCAGCTTTTGAGCGCAAATATCTGCAAGCAGCTGTTGTCGAGCTCAGGCGAGTACACTTACATACTCTTTCATACCGATGCTAACAAAGATTCCTCATCTCGGACCTCCGCTGCTGTGTGCCAATCATTGTGCGCCAGCATTGCACTTCACTCATTCCATGCAAGCCACTATAATAGTGGAGTACTTATGTAAATGTGTACGTGTGTTGTATGCTTGGGTGTCTAACGGCATTTAGCAACACAGTTACAAGTTGCAACTTACCAAATCATCGAGAGCTTTTAATTTCGTCAATGACGTCATTAACACGAGCATCAGCAACTCAACGCCAACAACAGCGGCGATTGCAACAGATGTGTATGTTTGCAGAAAGGCAGGAATTTGGTAAGAAAGGCAGGGGCTGTTAAATATTTCGAAAATTTTTGCCTTTCAACCATTTAGCTGTTCGTGTGCTTACTCGTATGTATGTACCATTATGGCCACGTTGCATGAAGCCACATTGCACCTACATATGTATCTATATGCAAACTAATAAGATCAAGACAGTTTCTAAATAGCACCAAGAACTCTTCTTTTCGAGTGCATATCGATTGTAGCATTAAGTACGTGTGGGAATTTACACGTGGTGCCTGCATTTATGAGCCAACCGAAAACAACACTCAATATATGAATAGCATGGAACAGCTTGCCACCATTAGGTAATTGATGTGTATGTTGTGTTCATGTTACTAAACAGCATTTGGTTATGTGTTACATTTACTTTGTTACACATAAATGCGTGAAAAGAGCCCCTCTTAAAAGCGCTGTACAACTTAGGATGTTTAACAGGCTGGGAAGAACTGGCAAAGGTCACGCTACCCCATCACGAAAAATAACTTCGAAAGTTACTTAGAAAGCCACTTACAGGACAGAAGGTACCGGAAACTTAATATCGTTCTAAACGATGATGAAATACCGATATCCACAGATGCCTCCAAAATGGACTTGGAACAGAAACTGCCGTTTCCTCTCAGAAATTATCTTTTGAGATAGTCCCAGAGACTCCCAGACTACTTCAGCGTTTTCCAGGCTGAGATATATTCGATAGACATGATGGCAAAGCTGGTAAGTATGATCGATCTATTTCCATTTAATCTTGAATTTTTTGTCGTTCGTAACACTGTAGGAACGCTAAAATGGAACAGAAAAACGCCGAAATACGTAAGCTTAATGTTGGATCATAGATTATGGATCTGTATACCGTTTTTCTATATCAGTTTATTTCCAAAAGATATTCTCATTTTTTAATGAAAAAAAATGAAACTTGAACAGGAAGAATACTTAAAAAATAACAGATATTTCTCAAGTTTTTTCATTTGTATTAAAGCTTATTCTTGCATAAAAAATCAATATACTGAATGATGAAATGAAAATGCGCAATGATTTTTTCGTATGAAATACGCCATATACGAGTATGCCATATACATATCGAGCCCTATCCGCCAGAATAATGTAAGTGACTTGTTTTCAAATAATTTTGAAATCAATTTCGCTTACGTTATTTTGAAGGTTAGAGCTCGATATGTCGAGCAATAATCGGAACTGTAAATTCCGAAGAAAAAGTGCGTATATCTTGAAAATGAAGACATTATTTTTCCATATTTATGTTCAACAGGCAAAGACACATTAAGCGCCATTAAAACATTTATATTTCCAACAGCCTTATATGCAATTTTTACCACTTTGTAAAAATTTTCATGAACATGCTGAACTTTATCGCTTTGGAGGCGCGTCTTTCCGTTATCCGCACGTTGTTATGACCAATGGAACATTTTAATGGGGAGTCTTGCTTTGTAGCTTAAAAAAAAAGTTTTCTCCAGACAAATAAGTTGCAGCCCAATATACATATGTACATATATTATAGTGTATCACAAATGACTTAATGTTTAGTTTTTGAGCTCTTCGCCAATAAAACTATATTATTATTACACACGATTTTGATTATGCCGCAACTTGGGCTATGACTGCCAAAAGTTTTCAATAATACTCCAATAATCTCTCTTTTAACTATGATCAACGTTGATGTCTTTTAATTGGAGTTGAATTTTATAAACGAACACTAAAAAACTAAAGTTACACTAAATAAGATGCAATTAAATTATTTGGAAAAATAGTAACCAGAGTTCCAAAACTTTGATTTACATCTCCTCACAAAAAAGTCCAATACCTTCAAAGAGACAGATATTTTCATACAAATAGCACCTTTCACGATTGGCTTTCTAGATGATCTCAAAAACAAAATTTTAAAATTTGTTTTCCTTATAAAATTGCATGCTCAATTGGATCTGTTTAAGCCTAGAATGCCAATACAGCAGCTCTGGTTGGGCTTCGTTAGCTGATCATTCAGGTCAGCTTATATTATTTAAACGAACAAGTTTCAAAACACATACAAATATCGATATACTCACGAAATTAGTGGACAAATTAAACGAACTGAGTTTTTAGTTTTTCGATGTGACATGGGGTTTTTAAAGGACTTTTTCAAGGACACGATTAATTCAAAAAATTATTTTAAAAATTTAGTGCGATTTAGAATAATAATGTGTGTACCAAATGATAGAGAAAATTAAATAGAAAAGAATATTTTTAGTTCACAAAGACGACGAGGTATTGATTCAATTGATTATTTCATCCTAAATTAATAAAGTGAGAAGGACGAAATTCGAGGATATGGCAGTGTACATATTAGTTCTTAGCATATATTTTTTCAAAAAAAAAACTATAGGAAATTTTCAAGGAAATTCAAAGGAAAAGTTTAAAAAGGATATTTCCAATGCGTGTTCGAAGTTGTGCACAAAAAATTTAAAGTTTTGTTCACTTCTGCAGAATTTTTCCTTTTATTTGGTACCCATATTGTTGTTATTCTACATAGCAATTAGTTTTTTAAATAATTTTTCGAATTAATTATAACATTGAAATTTAAAAGTCTTTAAAAAAAAACTTGACGTCAGAGAGAAAAATTAAAAACGCAATTTCACTATATTTGGCGCCTATTTTCGCAAGATATTAATATTTTTGTATTTGAGCACATCACGCTCTATGGACATCAGCGACAAACTGGTCAGCCTCTCTTGATGCATCCCAATAAATATTTGGGTTGAAGGTCAAGTGCAGATCCAATACATATTCCAATTTCCAATGTTGAAAGTGTACCTTAATTGAAGAACCAACCCATTCTCAAACATAAGAGCACATTTTTTGTGTGCAAAATAATCTGAGCTCTCCACTTAAGAAAAGCTTGGATATCAATTTGCATTCAAACTTTATTCAACTTTGAATCAAATATTGGAAAAAAATTTGGAGAGAAGTGTTGTACATTCACTTGAGAATCAAAAATTTCTCAAAGATTGGAAAGAATTAGAAAAGAGTTTGCTCAGTGCATATTGGGATTGCACTTCTCAAGTCCGTTTTTATATTTTTCAATAGTAAAAATGAGCGTTCCCGACTGTATTTAGTTATTATGCTTAAAAAGATTCCAATGCAATTTCTACACATGGAATCCAAAATAGTTTCCTTTCATAAAATTATATTCTGCAGAAACACTACTAGTTTCTTCATTTTCACAAGGAACACTTATCAATTGTTATGTTAAATGCAAACATTCCATTTTAAACTCTTTCTCGCTAGCGTTCTTAATAGATCTCAGCAACTTCTTTGCAACTTTGTCTAAACTCTTCGGAATTCAGAGTTTTCAATCGAAAAAATAAACCAAACCGATTACTAATGTCTTCCTCTGAACTCAATCGCAGTTTTAGATGCATACCCATGATATCAGTTATGGGAAAAACTTGTCTTCTTTAATTTTCTCTTTCCTATTCAGTTCGGCTGACGGCGCAGAGCCATCAAAAGTATTGAGAGCTAGCATCTACGTTTTGTTGCTTGAGATAGGTCCATGTTGAGCATACCCACAGCGCCTCACTTTTTTTCAAAATAAAAACATATTTATATCGATCGCTCGGTCCTGGGTACTTGCCTAGTCGATTATGAAGGAGTCGATGTCCCACCGCCTGACTATGAGAAGGTACGAATAGCAAATACGCGGCTGAAAAAAAACAAAGCTGCCAGAGCGGACGGCCTGCCACCTGAATTATTCAAGTACGGAGGCGAGGAGTTGATAAGGTGCTTGCCTCAACTTTTATGGTCATGAAGTCAAGGTTTTTTACGTGAGTACCTGCCTATGAAAGGCTTAACCCCACGGCGCTCAAAAGCACAGCGGATCATAACAATGCGTTGATCAGCGCCGCTAACGCAATCATTTTGTGGGCTCAAAATGCAAGCACTTCGCTACCAATTGGCCATGTGGGTGTACACAATTTACCACCTTGGTCGGGCTAGAGGCCGACCTAAAACCTCTGCCGTATTCACGACACGCCAAATATTGGAGAAGACTCGCGAAAATAGAATCGACACACACCATATATCTGTTGATTTCAAAGCCGCTTTTGACAGCACGAAGCGGATCTGTCTCTAAGCGGCGATGTCTGAATTTGGTACCACCGCGAAACTAATACGGCTGTGTAAAATAACGTTGGAAATACCGCCAGCTCTGCCAGAATTGGGAAAGACCTCTCCGAGGCGTCTGGTACCAAACGAGGTTCCAGAAAAGCTGCCTCCCTTTCATGTGATTTCCTTAATCTGATGTTGGAGAAGAGCATATAATTGCTAGCATATGCCGACGACATCGACATCTTATTTTTACGTTCTTCTCGGAAGTAGATAGAAAAGCAAAGCGTGTGGGTCTGGTGGTGAAAGAGGTCAAAATGAAGTACATATCTCACTTCATCAGACACACGACTTCCTTTATTTAGGAACTTGCATTAACACCAATAATAATGCTAGCCTTGAAATCCAACGCAGAATCATCCTTGCCAACCAACGCTACTTGGGACCTAGTAGGAAATTGAGAAGTAAAGTCCTTTCTCGTCGAAGAAAAATCACACTCTATAAGTCACAGAAGCATGGGCAATGAAAACATCTGATGAGGCGGCTCTTGGAGTTTTCGAGAGAAAGATTCTACGGACGCAGAAAAACTTTTGGCATCACCCGCAGATGTTTGAAGTGTAGCCCCGATGCTTATATCTTGAAGTTACGAGCACCGTTTTTGCGTACAGTGAACCGGGTCTGAGTTGTTTGTACACATATGTATCTGTTTCTGTTTAGCGATCTATGTATAAGAAAGGAACGTGTACTATGTATAAGAAAGGAACGTTGTATTTATGCCACTTTCAACTCTTTTACATCAAATCACTTTTTTTTTGCTAATATCAATATCACAAGCACTTTTCTAATATATAACTAAATTGGTAAGAACGGCACATTAACAGCAACTGCTAACTAAAGATAAACTTAGTTTAATTACCCATTGTTATTGTGTTCTTAGTTTTAGTCAGAGCTTACAATATTACAAATGCATGTACGAAATTCTACCTATGCTGACCAACTTGTAACAACTGCCTAGTACCCTTTAATGTCCTCTACTGCAAAATGGAGATAAATTTCTGCATACAACCCTGCAGTAAAAGCTAACAGAAGATTGTAATGAAGGTGCTAAGGATAACCACCACAACTTACACGCAACAGCCACTACATCTTAATCAAACGGACACCAGCGGGCAACTATGTTTAAGAGTAAAGCCATACGTACATTTTGCTTCAAGGACGGCTATGAGCCAAATACAGGAGTCCGCATGTGTATATGAATGTATCTGTGAGCTATATAAATAAGGCATGCTATACTATGATTGCATTCCCTAGGTATGTATTACTGTGGTAATTGAAATTTAAATTGAGTTCCACTGCAGTAGGGATGTATGCATGTATGTATGCAGTTGAGTGCACATTTGATTATAAGTAGCCTGCAGAATGCACATAAACGTATGTATATCTACATTGATATGTAGGTATGCAAACGGAAAGGATGTATGCATGTATATGCATATATCAGCATTGCAGACATCATAATTAGTCGCAATTTAGTTGCAACGCTGGGACTTAGGGAATGCCATGGCAACGAATGTGCTTAAATATTTGTGAATGCATGCGATTCTAACTATGTATGTTTAAGAGTTAATGCGAGATGAGATTTAGATACGCTTGCGTACAAGTATTTAAATGTGCACAGGGTGTCCAAGAAGTACCACGACAATCTTGAGGAGAAGGTAAGTTGGGAGGTGAGCTGCCTGATACGCTAAAATTTATCAGGTAAAAGTTCACCGTTTTTGAAATTTTAAATTTTTTTTTAATTAAAAAAAATCGGGCCTTTTCATGAATTTTCTTACACTAAAGAATAAAAAAATAAAAAAAATTTACAAAGCATAGCCCTGTTTGTATATGCAGCTCAAGAAAATACATAAAAAGGCCCGATTTTTTTAAATTAAAAAAATATAAATATTTCAGTGACCCGTTTACCTAAAAAATGTTCGCTTATCAGGGAGCTCACCCCCCCCACCTACCTTCTCCTCAAGTTTGTTGTGGTAACTCTTGGACACCCTGTATAACCAAGTTAAAGCTAATAATGCAATATACTGGGTGTCCTAGAAGTCGACGTCAAGCCGGAAGCAGTTGACAGACCAGGACAAAGCGGCGTCACTCTATTTCTCGCTCACACTTCATAAAATTACTCCCTCCGTATCACTCAAACCAGAACTACCTTAATAGTTACGGCTTCAAGGAAAGTCTTGGGTACACAACAATCGTTTTAATTAAGTAAGAAAAAAATTTTCAAAACTGAATTTCCGTACAAAAATCAAAATTGACCATAATTTAAGGAACAATGTAGCAAATGTCATACCATTTTGGAATCCTTATTAAATGCGCCAACTTTCAAATTTACTTGCTAAACTAGTTTAGTACATTTATTTCAGTACAGCCAGCTAAAAATTGGCGAAGCATTATCTACGCTTCAAGTTTTTTTTTTTTGGGAAATAAGTGTCATTTTCTTCCAAGCTAGAGCCGTTGGCCATAAATTAAAGACAACAAGTTACAGAAAGACGCATTGCTCAGAATTACATAATAAAAATAAAATTGAGAAAAAGTAGAAATCTATAGTAACGGGAATTAAAAAATCATCACAGGGTGTAAATTTTTTGGTTTTTTTTTGAACGCCTATAATTTAAAAAATACAAGGCATAGATTTTTTTATATTTTTATGATAACTATTATTACCTGGCCTTTCACCCGTTTCTGGCTCGAAGCCGACTTCTGGGACACCCTGTATGTAATTGTAGTAGTAATAACATAAAATCATGTTCATTTAATATTGTTATAGGTAGTTTGATATTCTGTAAGAAATAGGATTTTATGTAAAGGAAATAGTTAAGCTACACAAAGTGGTTGCTTTCTTATACTTACGGAATTAATTCTATGTAGTAAATGACAATAATTACGAATACATATAGTCTTGGCATACCAAAACATCTGAGAAGTCACACGCCCGAGTAATTCTACCAGTTCTCGGTTCAGTTGCTTGACCATCAGCAGCACAGTTATGTGGTGTTAATTAACTGGTAAAATTTTCTACAACATTGCACGAATACACATTCACCCATATGCAAACTAATACTAATGTGCGCACATTTACAATTAGTGGAGTATATTTACTCAAGAGAATGTCTTGCCTTGTCGACCGCAAAAGCAGCAGCAGCAGCAATATCAAAGATGCCACTCAAATGCCGCACAGACAAGTGGCAAGTTCCTTGGAGTGTTTTGTAGAAGTGGACAGCATACTTTAATAATTGGAAATGCTTGTGTGTCCGGCATACATGTGTATATACATAAATTCCTATTTATGTATTTACATATGTATGTATGCATGTTCGCATGCGTGTAGAGGTCATTTTGCGAAGCTCATAAGGTAAATTCCTTGCTGCATTGTTGAAGTTAATCCTTCCTTGTAAATTTATTGTAGAGATTAAAGTGAATTTAAAATTTAATGCAAAATTTTTTGCATTTGAAAACTTAAATCTTTTCCTCTAAAGGAGATTAAGCAGCTCAAACCGGTAGCCTTCTTATGAGTACACTAGCACTTATGGATAACATATAACGATATGTATTTGCATATGTAAATACTACCGTTACTTACTCGCATGTATGATATCGCAAAATGTATTGAAAAAGTAGCTTTTACACTTGGAAATGCATATAGTGTAACAGGCCATTAAGCAGTTATGCTAAGAAAGCCACTTTTGGCTTTAAAAAAGTTTTACTCATTATTACCCATGGACTAAACACCTTATCTGAATAGCACATTTTTATATTTACACGTGGCTTGTGTTCCTTTTTTTAATTTGGATCAGACAGACGGAATTCTTCGTCAATAGACCTCAGAAGAGGAAAAGGATAGTTGATTTCCTTAGGTACTTGGTAAGCCTAAAAGGCTGTTCACGAGGTTAAAAATCTACAAGAACCCTATATATGAAGATACGTTAGACTGAAGGAACTTATAAACAAGTTCCGAAGACAAAAGACTGAGATGTGTTATCTTCTTTCAGATGTATAAAATTTACTGGGCTTCTAAATTCAAAATACACATAAATAAGTAGTTTCTTCCTTCCACAGGAAGCGGTGCCGATCCAAGCAATGCCGTTCCGAGCGGCGAAGCTTTTAAATTGCTGTAACTGTATGAAAGTGTTCATACAGCAGATTTTTCAGAAGCATTTTGGAGCCCAAAACAATGCTGTTTTTATACCCGAGCGCACTGTGTGCACAAGGGTATTATAACTTTGTTCACATAACGGTTGTTTGTAACAGCCTAAAGGAATCGAGAACGATATAGACATGTATATACCAAAATGCTCAGAATGAAAAGAGAAATCGATTAAGCCATGTCTGTCTGT
>JAPVRG010097184.1:0-10277 GCA_029783565.1 Rhagoletis cerasi | reverse complement strand
AATTGGGTTGTCTAACTGTTCAGGCCACTATATTCTCGATATTAGCATGCGAAACTCTCCCACATGGCGGGCAAAAGATGCCAAGATGTTTTTTTTTTATTGTTTTTGGCTGTATTGTTATTACATTTTTCGTACTGTGGAAGTACTTATAGATAATTATTTTCCCTAATTTGGTGATCGGCAATGGATACAGTTCAAGTTTGTTGCTGCTTTTTGGTTGTTTTAATTTGTTTTATTTTTTGTTTATGATTTTCACTTGAACTCAATGTAAAATACTCATAATGTCCGTAGTAGGCTGTATGAATGGTGACACTATTGAGTACTTTTTTATTATAAAGACAACTGGTGCTGTTCGGTGGATGTTTCTTCCAACACCTCGAAAAAATAGCATCCACTACGTTTTTGCTTTTAGCTAGACTGGAAAACACTTTAATTCTGAGTGATATCTGCTATCGATATCATCCAGTTTGACTTGGCTAACTTTACTAAGCGGCTTTAGAATATGGATCTGACGAGGCCTTTTGAATAAAAAGATGATCTTGAATATGACAAATTTTCACTATGGTGGTATATTTAGTTCAATCTTTCATTCAGCGGTGGAGCTCGCACACAGAAAAAGTTCAAAAATTTGCAGATCCCTATTCCTTACGGCTTTCACCCACATTTAAAGACAAAGAAAAGGTTGAGGGAAACATTTCATTTCATTTCATTTCATTTAATTTCATTTATTAATCAAATCATTAGCGCAATAAGATCAAAAGAAAGATCTTTTATAGCGCAACAAAATATTCATAACAGTACATATGTACATATAACTAAAAACGACAAATTGCTTAAAACTAAATAAAAGTAACATCAGATAAAAGACAACATTTTAAGAAAACCAGAAGAAAATTTTTCCAGTTAGCGTTGAGCAGCACTTTCAGACCATCAAAGTACACAGTATATGCAACAATTTAAAAGACGGGCCCCGGCCTTAATACTCTCTGGCTATTCGAAGTCGTGGAAATATTAGCACCAAGTTGAGCTGATGCCGTAGGCATTGTCTGTCTATTTACCGGGGAATACTCGCAGCTTAAGTCAGAAAATTTTCGATTTTTTTACTTAAGTTCGAAAATGTTTTCAATTTATCGTGTAGAATGTTATTTCCTGTTGGATCTAATGAGCGATTTAAAATATTACACTATATCTAGCCACTTTTAGCGTCTTAATACTCCATAGATACCCATCTAGCTTATTTTTGACCAGCATGACGAATATATGTACGGATGCAAACAGATATCTTTCGGATCAGACACATTCTATGCTTTTTTTTTTGTTTTTTGTATCTTATATCCCGCTATGCACACTCGTTAAAATCATAAACGCTGCTTCGCTTTATGCCTTCCAGACTTCTAAAGAATTACACATAATCGCTGACATATACCGGGAGGTGGACTCCACCCCGAATTTTCTGCCTAAAATCACTCGCTCTACGTGAAAACGAGGGCATTGAAATAGCACATGCTTCGCGTTTCCAACTCAGCCGGTCATGAAGGACAAAAAGAATCATCTGATAGCTTACGGTTATAAGGTGGTAGTTACGTAAGATAGTACGCCCAACATCTTTTTACTTAAAGGTCCTATCTATTTTACCAATCCTCTTGATTGGCGCTCTAGCCGCCTAAACGATTTAGGCCGAGTCAAATAAAGCACGCCAGTCGTTTCTCTTCTGTGCCAATTTACGCTAGTTGGAAATGCCAAAAGAAGCAATGAATGCCCCAGTTAAGATTGTGTCTATCGTAGACTTCGCTTTAGAAAGTCCATTTGGACTTAAATATCGTGATTTTTATTTTTAGATCATTGCAAAATAATTATTTTTGATTGTTATTTTTTCGATCAAATTTAATCGATATTTTGTGACTGCTACTTTTTCGATCAAAAAATAATCGTTATTTTGGATTTTTATTTATTTCGATCATTATTAGCCGTTATAACGGAGACTGATTTCTTATGGCCGATTTAATTCTTTTATGATCTGAAAAGTTAAATCTGAAAAAAAAAAACGGTTATAGTGTAATCGAAAAAAATATCATAAAATAACGCTTAAACTTCATCGAAAAATATACATCCAAATTTAAATATTATTCATGATCGAAAAAATAGAAATCATAAAATAACGATTAAATTTGATCGGTAAAATAAAAATCATAAAATACCGATTACATTTGATCGAAAAAATATAAATCAAATTTTAATGCTTAAATTATGTAAAAATCTAACAAAACATTGCACTTTAGGGGTATAAAAGGCATAGAAAGTCAAAACTTAAGAAAAATATTCATAACGTAGATGTACGAAAACTCATTTTCAGTAAAAGAAAAGAACGAAACTCATATTTCTAGGCTATATCTAGGCCATAGAATCTTTATAAGGTTGAATGGCCAATACTTTTGTAAATACCAGGAACCGAAAATAATGATTATTTTGAAATTTTCAATGAAAAAAATCAAAAGCTTCCAAATATCGTATAACAATTTCGAGTATATATATGTGCATGTTTTTTCATGTCCTTTAGAAATGTGATGCGATTTAAAAAATTCTGAGCGATGTATATAAAAATTATAATTAATAATTATACTTTTAATTTTCATAAATCGCTCAGAATATGTAATCATATATCGAGTTATATTTTTTTGATCAAAAATAATACTCATTTTTCGAGTGGTTTTTTCTCCCTCTGAAATATTGCCCTCAAAAATTACAGTTGGTTGGTTTGGTTGATTTTTGAGTGCACATGTTGACGAGTGCACAGCAAAAAATACCTACCACTAAACACTTATTAGAAAAGCAGTGTGAGGTTTTGAGTTTTTCGATCTGCCGAAAAAATTAAAACTCAAATATTAATTTTTATTTCTGGGAGATAAAATAACGCTCAAGAAATGAGTTTTATATTCGATCAAAAAAAATAAAACTCAAAAATAATCAATATTTTTGATGAAAGTAAATAAAACTCATAAAAAAATTATTATTTTAGAGCGAAACATAACACTCAAAAAATTTATTTTATTTTTGACCAAAAAATATAAATCGACATACAATTTTTATTTCTGAGCGATAAAATAAAACTCAGAAATGTATTATTATTATTGATCTAAAATTTTAAAATCTTGACATAATTATTACATATAAATTTTTATGATAGAACTCATAATGATTACGGTTCTTGGTAAATACTTTTCGAGTTTCGCCTTTGAATGGGTTTTCAAGGGCAAAATGTTTTTACTGCTCTTGGTGCGTTAAAACTGAGTTAAATCATGTTATTAATGAGACTCCTCTTTCTGCAAGGTCATTTACGACCAATAATTTTTTAACAATTTCTTTTGCCGATACAGATTTTGGATTAATGATGATTTTTGCGTCCTTTCTACTTGTAAATTTGTATTTTTTACTTAGAGCCGGCAAAATACAGACTTTGGATTTTGATGCTAAGTAGCTGGATTTTTCATCAACATGTTTGAGTTGACATCGGTAATTTTGTTGTTTAAGATATTTTCAAAAATAAAAGACACGAATGCATCTACATATGTGCGCGAGCCAGAAGTAAAACTTCTTTGCCGATTCCACAACAGATAATACTGACAAAGTTGTGCAATTAAAGCGGCAAGATTTCACCACCTCCACCAAATTAGCACGATTTGAATATTCAAATGAAATAAAAATACGAACACAGTGCACGCACAGATAGACATTTACCATGGGAGGCTCCTATAATTTTTTTTTACTTTGAGGTTTCAACAGTATTAATAGAATAAAAAAATGGCCATTTGAATCCTATTTAATAATTGAATGGTCTCCGCGAATAACGTTGTAAGCGACAAAATGATAATTTTTCAAAAAAAAAAAAAAACGTTTTTAATGTTCTCTGCGTAAGGTCATTTGATTTGGTTTTCTACTTTTTCGGTTTAGGAGTCTTCAAGAAACGTGCATATGTAGGATATATACATGTATGTTTTTAAAGTTGAAGAAAGAGCATTTACAAATATGTATAGGTAATGGAAAAACGTTTTATATCCAAATCACTCTACTAAGCAAAGCATCTTAGCTGATGGCGCTTACCACCTTTTTCAGCATGGAATGTATTTAATAACATATTTAGTAGTGGTTGGGTCGTTTTTTATTTCAATATAAAAAAGAAGTAAGTTGTAATTCTATACATATGGGGCATTATTTGCCAAATCGATCACCATCCTGTTCAAAAATTGGGTCAACGTAGAGAGTTTTAATTTAATTTTGAAACTACACTTTTGTAGTTTTCATTGGAGCGTGGCCTTTTGGAAAACACAAAATAGCGTCTCAACTATGGCGTCTTAACCAACTGTGCTTTAGATTTTGCTTTACAACTTTTGTGCCTTTGAAGAACCCAACAATAAACAAGAAAAAATAAAAGAGGTGTCTTATGTTCTTGGGGTTTCTGATTGCGAATATGGACCCAATATGCCGGCTAAAAAAAATTAAAATCGATCGGATTCGCTTGAAACATTCTCCACGGAGGTTCTTGAGGTCACTAATTACGAATCTGAAGTCATATTGAAAACATTGAAAATGGCCGATCCAATCGATTAAGGCCGCTGATTACGATTCTGAAATCAGATTTTCAAAATTTACAATGGCGGATCCATATTGCATCTGCCATTTATCACGAAAAAAGTTAAATCGAAAGCATGTACATGGCGTATGACTGACCTTCGTACTAACATGTTACTCATACGCCATGTACGTACGGTCGACTTTACTTTTACCGGGATAAATGGTTAGTGAAATATGATTCCGCCATTTTGTATTTTTGAAATCTAACTTCAGATTCGTAATCAGTAACCCCAAAAATCCCGTTTACCTTTTCTTCTTAAATGTTGGGTTCTCCAAAGGCACAAAAGTTATAAAGCAAAATCTAATTTACAGTTAGTTTAGGCACCATCTTGTGTTTTCCAAAGGCCATGTTATACAGAAAACTTCAATAGTATAGCTTCAAAACGAGACCTCATAGAACTCTGTACGTTGAGAAAATTTTTGGACAGGGGTGGGGTGATCGTTTTGACAAATAATGCTTCATATACATACATATGTGAGTATGTAACGGGTTTTATTTTTACTTTATTTTTTTTTAATAAGAATAATGTTCATGACGCATTAAACTGCTCATCGTAGATCAGTTTATAAAACATGATAAAATGGGTCTAAATTGTCTCCAATTCGAAGCTTGAGCATTGAAGATAACTAGCGCAGTTGAAACTCTGATAAATTCAAAAGCAAAAGTGATATTAACACAGCTCTTGCATTTACAACGTTTTTCTACACTACCATTTCTGGAGTATTTTCTCAGGTACTACTTTCCCAATTCTTCCGGAATATTCTACCTGACTTTTACTTAACTTGTTATTTTTAAAATCCTTCCAAATTTGAACATTTATTTCTCGTTTCTTGCCTTTATTGTACTTTTGCATTAGGCTTGGTTAGGTAAGCTGGCTCTCCACTGCGTAGCTTCGCAGAGAGCATTAAGGTCGATTTGCGTTACACTTCCTAATTTTTTATTGGCTATAATTACCTGCACATAAAACGTTGAGAAACTCTGCGATTTCATGGCACGGAAGATCACTTTTAATGGTAATATGCAAACAACACTAGTTTTGAGAAAACTGTCGCTTACAACATTATTCACGGCGACAATTCAATTATCCTTCATCATTGCTGTCATTAGAAGGCGTTATCAACAATTGTAGAATGAATAACTAGTTATTTAAGATACTATAAACAGCAAAAATTTTTTCCCAAGTTAACTTTAGCGGTTATCCCTACAGGGTTGCCGTCGTCCGACATACTTGAGGACATTATTATTTAGGTAATTTCTCATTAATTTGGTTATATGACATGTTGTCCAAAACTTAAAAAAAACAAAAATTAATTTAAGAAACAGAATGAAAATTGGAATCTGGAGTAGAGGCAGCCATGTCGAGAGCGAATTATAAGGAATAAAAAAGTTTAAATTTTTAAGTTTTTTGTTTTAGTCACATATTTTTAAATTGTTTTTCTTCTTATGAATTATCTTAATGATGTGACCTGGGAAACACTTTGGTGAAAAATATTCAACACTTCATCAATGATTTTTATTAGTTTCCATACCCTTTAACCAAAAACAGGAAAAATTGGACGCTTGAACTAACATTTAAAAAAGTGTCATTTCTATATTAAGGCAACGATATACAAGTACCTTCATATACATATAAAAATATGACAAATGAAGAATTTGGCCAATTCATTTGAAAAAATCTAACACTGTTAAAAAAATGCCGAATTTCTTTGTGCTTACGCAAATAAGTCTTAACCTTTAAGTACATAAATATGTGTGTATATATGGTTATAAACAACTCAATTTACATTACCGGAATTTCCATGCTATGAAAAAAAAACATGAATTTAGCACACTTCGGAAACAAGTTTCTATATAAAACAATACTGCAGCCACTTGGCTGGCCAAATCTAAATTGACAACGTCTTTGTATTAGCTTTTTCGCTATGTTCGCTTTTTGTTTTACTTTTCGTTTCTTTTTGTCTCTCATAATTAATTTTATTAGCCTACGACAATCTATGCGAATTCGCTCGAATGATCGAATTATACAAACGACAAAAAGAAACTAGTTATGAAAAGTTGGAAATAGCTGCAAAAAGCCAGACAAACAAAATGGATTTGTTGAATTCTAAGTGGCTTTATAAAAGTCGAGAGTGAAAAAAAGATTTTTTCGCTATACATTTAACTGAAAACTGTTAGAAACTAAATGTGTTTCTAAGGCAATTGTTGAGTTTGCTGTTGAATTAACAGTATCATCTACAAAAGCAATGGACACCGAAAGCGAAACTTAAGTAGACAGTAATCATGAGCAAGCAAAAGTGCTCAGCTATGGTCTAACGGTAGCAAATAAGCTGACGGTAACTTTCACATTAATCAAAGATGTGCATATATTCACGTGTATATAATAGGTGTATGTATATTAGGGTAGTACACAAATTTTTTTTCAGCCGCACACCAGAACTGAAGAATATCGAAAATAAGTAGATTTTTTATTTTGAAATCGGTTAACATTTAACCGTGTCACCGGGGCTTTGAAGTTTTTCATATGAGTATAACTAGGTAACGGACGCGACATTCGCACGCGCATAACTAAGCTTAAAAAGGTAACTGACATAACTTCCATGGGCCCGTGGAAGTTATTTCAGACTTAATTTCCTGGAAATTCTCATGAAAGTTATGCCATGACTTAACTTCCACCATAATTAGATCGCCAGAGAGGGGGAGCGTCACCAAGTGAGCGAGCGGAGCGAAACATTAAACATTAAGGGCCGGTTGTTCAATGTCTGGTTGACACAAATTGGAGGTAGAAGCTCCGGTTAAATAAAACAACTGCTTTATCGATCACATGTAATATGCATGATGTCGAAATTGTCGATAATGATGTTTAAGTGGCAGGTGTTGATAACCAGACATTGAACAACCGGCCCTAAATAAACAAAAGAAAAATAATTTAGTGGTTGGTATTTTTTGCTATGCACTCGTTAACATGTGTACTCAAAAATTATAACAAATTTATCAACCGTATTTTTTCTCAATACATACATATCTATGTACATATATTAGCAAATAAATTTGTTGTAATTTTTGAGTGCGTATGTAGCCAAGTGGAAACCTGTGGAACTGTCAAACTACAATTTTACTCTCTTAAGTGAGAGTAAAAGGAGAACAGACGCAGAAGCGTATAGGAACGCAAAAAGCATTATTTCCTGTAAAAACGTCAGCCGGTTTGTTGACATGTCATTGGTACAACACTGATTTGGCGGAAATATCACTAAATAGTTATCAAAATCTATACATGTTCAAATATTTCGTTGTTTACATCCATTTTTTAACAAATATAAGGTTCTTTGCTTTCACCGCTTTCTGCTTTTGTTTGCAAATGCAAATCAGCTGATCGTTTGACACTTTTCATGAAGTTACAGGAAAAAATACTCCGGACTGTAACTTCTGACTAGGAACAGTTGCTCAATCACTCTCTCAAAAGTGTTCCCACTTAAAGGTTTTATGTCTATAGGATCGACTTCCTGTAAGTTCTGACTAAATCCTGTAAACCGGACTGCTATTGGAACAGACTAAATATATCCTGCAAAATTTTCTAATCCATCGAACTCTATATCGTTAAGTGGTTTTATATTTTGAAGGAATTCGTCCTCTTCATTTACTTCTGCAAGCTATTCAAACAAATAAAACAAGTTAAAAGGATAGAATCAAAAATTTACCTCGACCTCTTCATTGCCGTCACAAGCTTCCAACCCTGATAAAAGGGACCGTTGAAAATTTAAAAGACTTCAACCCGGAATCCTTGCACAAACGTACGGAATTTGTGCAGCCTTTAAACGCGCAAATAATCTTTTCTATTGTTTTATTAAACGATTGATAATTGTTTTTGTATAAACGCAGATATATTTTTTGTTTGAAAATTTTCAAAAAGCAGGGCATGCATCATGTACGGCGATAATCGTTTAACGATATCGTTTTGACGATTGTCTTGCTTCACAAAAACTAAAAAATCTCAGTCGTTTGCACAATATCGTTTATTCGATACATAAATTGCTTCATGTAACAGTTTTAAATGCCAAGTACAATCGAATTGACGACCATTACTGTGCGATAGCAATTTTAATATCGTTTCACATAATAATATTTGTTTAGTTCAAAAATTTTCCGAAGATCTGCAGCTATTTTAATTGCGGAAAGCGAAAAAGAGCATTTGGATGAAATCCGACGGCGAAAGACTTTGAGATAGCTCCAAAAAAAAATCAATTTTTTTTCGCTCTAAGGTCGTTGGAGAATCTTGATGGAAGAGAGGAAAAGTCTATATGATCCCGAAAAATTGCAATCTTTGCAAAACGTATGCGCTGCATTGCACAACATTTGTATTTATTACAACGTGCGGAACCTTAGAGAAAGGAAATACCTTTTCTGATTGATGTTTGGTACAAACGCAGGGTTGCATTCCTAATATTTAAATAGCCGAAATTGGGCATTTAAGTACGGTTTAAATATGTGATCTGAAAACGAATTTTGGAAGTTAATCAACAATCTATACTTAAATTCACTCATCGGAAATTGGCCCTTAATGTTGCTGCAAATTTTTTACCAGAACCAATTTTTAAACATGTCACTGATACCCATGAAAGTTATCAAAATGGTACTAGGCATTTAGCTGAAAAAAAAACAAGAGATAGTTTTAAAAACTCATTGGCATCAGCTTCATAAATTAATTAAAATAAAAGCCGTTACAGAAATCAGAGAAAGAAATTCAAGTTGTTTTATATCCGTAAATATGACTTTAAAAATACATTTTAGGTAGATAAATGAGGAAAAGAAGCGAAAGAGAGTTAGAAACTTTAAAGTAATACTTTTTAGAATAATAAATAATCTAATAATAATAATAATAATAATAATAATAATAATAATAATAATAATAATAATAATAATAATAATAATAATAATAATCTGTTTGTTACTATATCTATATCTCTTTCTCTATCTCTATCCATTTTTCTATTTCTAGCAATATTTCCAATTGGGACGGTGTGGCTGATAGATTTCTCTTGATATTAATGAATATTTTAATTAATACTTATGTATGTATATGTTTTTGCGTTTATTTGTTCGAAACAAATTTGATTTGAATTTTTGATTTCGAAATAAGATATTTGAATGACGAGTACATAAGTTTTCAAACTGTTGATCAAATGACGATATTCGACACGCCAGGCGATACGATAATAACATCATTTTTATAGTATCGTTTGAACGACTATCGTTTTAAATTTTCCTGATGCATGCCCAGTTAAAAATTATTTGTTTATCAAGGCTGGTAGCTTGATTTCGATGAAAATGTCATAAAGCCAGCAAAAGTCACATGCCTAACATGGCGACAAAAATGATTGAGTGAAACTACCTTCTATTTTTTATCATGCTAAATGCTTTTAGAAAAGCGTTGTGGCGTTCTGAGAGTTTCGATGTGACAGAAAAATAACTAAACTCAAAAATTAATTTTTATTTTTGGGAGATAAAATAACGCTCAAGAAATGGGTTTTATTTTCGATCAAAAAAATAAAGCTCAAAAAATAATCATTATTTTTGATGAAAAAAAAAATAAAACTTACAAAATAATCATTAATTCAGGGAGAAAAAACCACTCGAAAATTTTTTTTTATTT
>JAPVRG010097183.1:1147-14823 GCA_029783565.1 Rhagoletis cerasi | reverse complement strand
CAATTAAAAACTTTGCGCATTCATCACTTTGTATGTTTGGGAAGAGTACGTTAAAGGATGATAATAGGTCATTATGATTCAAAAAGCGATATTCTAAGTTTTGAAGAGCAGCGTCCAAGAAGAGAATAAATACATTTATGCGAAAATAATCTTCTATATTTGTAAGATGGTTACTTCGTTTCGGGACCACCAAGGTGATGTCGTGAGTTAAACAAAATTTGTCCACTTCTGTAGATAGTTTATTGAAAACTTCGTCAGCATTTTCACGCTTCATTTTCAATTCGTCTCTTACTGCAACACACAAACTCAAATCAGCGCTAAAGTCAATTTCTTTTTCTTGCAGTTTTTTGCTCAGTATCATGGTGATCGATAAAACAATCGCGCTTCCTTGAACCGATGTTTGAAATTCTAATGTTTTGATCGTTCGCAGCAGCTGAAAAGCTGACGATGAAACTACAGGATCTTCTAACTCAGTTACTCAGATGCGACCTCTAATGCATCTATTACGGCATTCTGCATTTCAATTTAAGTGACTACTACTTCACAACGTTGTACCCATCTAGTAGGACATACACTTTTCAGTTTTTTTTCAAAATAGGGCAAGAATATTTCTCTAATGATTGTTGTAGTTGTTATTGTTGTTTTTGAAGCGGCTTGTTCTGCCCTGCCTAGATCGTTTTGTCTCTCAGACGTTGTCATCATTACGAGCTTTACCTGCTGTTAACCAAGTGTACAGGTTCCGCGGTGCTACTTTGGGGCATTGAGCAGGCAAGAAAGCTAAATAGACCTTCACATATTCACCCACGAGCGAGTACGTATACGCAGCAGTAGCGTATTTACGTATTGAACAAGAAACCGGTATTAAAGTGAGTTTTGTTTCCTCGAAATGTAAGGTAGCTCCGCTCCGCCCCGTGTCGGTACCGCGAATGGAGCTCATGGCACCAGTACCTGCATCACGCTTAAGTCGCGCAATTACCATATCACATGATATGTTAATTAGATCCACGAATTTCTGGACCGATTCCCGAACGGTACTGCAGTGGCTCCAAAATGATGCAAGAAATTTTAAGCAGTTTGTAATGTTTCGACTTGCTGAAATACAAGCTATTAAAATTGGTCGTTGCGCCACTAGAGTTCCAACAGTGGTTCTCATCCAGGAGCCGTGTTTGAGCAGTAGCGGTATCCCTGGGATCAGAACAAGGGACTACAATCTGATAGGGGTGAACAATGTAGGTAGAACTAGGGCCTGCATGCTTATCATAGATAAACTAAAATCTTTTATTTATGGCTTCATCTGAGACAGCAACTTTAATCTCGGATTGGAGGATTCTGAGCGAACACTTCTTTTCGAATCACGGGTATATTCTGTTATAATTAGACGAAACGCGTCCTCCTAGCAAGCCCTTCAGGAATCTGAGAAGCACGAACTGGGGAATCTTCGCCGAGCGCTCCCCGATGCGCCCGAAGTAAATTTGGTGCAGTCGTTGAACTCGCTAGATGAGTTTGTCGAAGTTGTAAGCTCTGCGTGCAGAGATGCTCTTGAAAGCGCATGTCCGCTGAGTTTTCAGAAAGGCAGAGGGAAACCGCTTTGAAGGACTGTGGAGCTCTCTGAGTTAAGGGCGTCGAGCAGACGATTAATCAATAGGGCCCGTAGGAGTAAGTTGTCTTCTGATTGGGAACTTTATAAGATTGGACTAGGAATCTATAAGTCCGAGATAAAAAAGGCGAAAATAGTTTCATGGAGATCTTTCTGTGAAAGCCCTGAAGGATGTTAGAAATCCTCCAGATGTAGGCGTATTTTCGCTAGGAATCCCGCTCCGGTGGGTTACTTGAGGGATGAGACAGGACACTGGACTATGGTTAGCGAGGAGCCACTTATCTTGCTCCTGGGTACTCACTTTCCTTCTAATCCTTCCTCGGAGGAAATCTCCTCAGGGGAAGTGCGTGGAGACTACGTTGCTTTTGCTGACCTTATGGATGATCGCCGCCTGACTTGGGCGATAAATTCGTTCAAATCATCCAAATCCCCAGGAGCCGATGGCATCACACTTGCGCAGCTGCAAAAAGCTTCGGAGGTGTCGCCCAATGAACGCGAACTGCGTAAGATACGGGTATATTACCCAGCCGTTGGAGGGTCGTCAAAGTGGTGTTCATCCCGATGGCCAAAGTAGCTTTCATGTTGTCCCCAAGGACTTCAGGCCAATCATTTTCTCATCTTTTCTACTGAAAACGTTGGACAGGCTGGTTGACATGCACATAAGAAGCGTGATTCCTCGGGATCGCCTATCAAGAGCTCAGCAGGCTTATTGTAAAGGAAGGCCAGTAGAAACCGCTATACATACAATTGTGAGGTGGATAGAAGAAGCCTTCACTCACAAGGACTCCTCCGTTGAAGCCTTCCTCGATATCGAGGGGGTTTTTAATAATGTCTTGCCAGACACAATAGTTAAGTCCCTGGATAAGCAAGGGGTTGATGTCAGTCTCATTTGGCTCATCCAAAACTTGCTGCGTAACAGAACTGTCATTGCCATATGGGGCAGCGCCTGCTTGCATCGAACGGTGAACAGGGGCACCCCGCAGGGATGTGTTCTCTCTGTTGACGGCGACCATGGCGCTGTTTCCGTCGCTTTCTTGACGGTGGGTTGTGGCGAGCGGTGATCGAATCCGGTTTGGTGCTCTCTACTTCTGAGTGGTGATGTATTGTGTGTTATATAACGATGCACAAGCAATCCCTCCACTCGGTCGTAGCTGTTCAGCCCCTACCTTGTGCTTATGGCTTTTTACCCCTGAATGGTGATGTCTTGTGTGTTATATAACGATGTACAAGCTATCGCTCCATTCAGCCGTAGTTGTTCAGCCGCAACCACAACTCCGTTCTGACTCACTATTGAGTGGTCGTGTCGTCTCTTTTATAGGCTGCCTGTGTGATGTTGCTCGTGTTAGTTGTAAGCGTATACATGTTGCTGTGTTTCTTTGGCATGGTGTGGTGTGGTTTTTTCCGGTTTCTGGTGCTTTGGTGGTGGGTATTTTTTGTGGGCCAAATTACCCAGGGTTATTTGGTCCTCACAATAGCTACAAACTGGGCTGGCAAAAGTGGCCTCGCTTTCAACCCCAGTAAGACAGAACTGGTCTTATTCTCAAGAAAATATAAAACACCCGCCGCTGTTCTTCCCTCCGTTGGAGGTCTGCGCTTACAGCTGTCTGACAGGGTCAAGTACTTGGGCTTGATCCTAGACACGAGTTGTCTTGGAGGCCTAACGTCGAGGAAAGGGCCTCATATGGCCTTATATTGCTGTAGGGTAGATATTAGCAAGATATGGGTTATCTCGCCTAAAGTTGTATATTGGCTCTACCAGACCGTAGTCAAGCCAAGTATGTTTTATGGCGCCTGGTGGAGCTCACTGGAAAAGGTTACACTAGCTAGACAGCTAGAGAAAGTACAACGGGCTGCATCAAATTGTATTAGTGGGGCACTTCGGACCCCCTCCACATTAGCACTGAACGTAATGTTGAATGTAGTGCCTGTCGACGTTGCAGGCAGAATTGTTGCGATGCGAAAGGCTATTAGACTTAGGGAAACCGATTGGTTGACCAACTTAGGGACTGGACACCCTGGATTTCTAGGGGCCTTCGATTTCATCCCTGATCGTACGGATTACTGCGCCACCAATATGGCTCCTAGGAGCTTCTTCTCTGTCCACTTTCCCTCAAGGGGAGGGCGGGACTTTTGGAGGAGGGGTGCGATGAACTTCTTCACGGATGAATCGAAAATGGACGGCAGGGTTGGTGGTGGGGTCTTCTCTCGAGAGCTTACCATCAGCACTAAGTACAGGCTCCCGGACTTCTGCAGTGTATTCCAGGCGGAAGTAACTAATATCAAGGAGGTGGTGGATTCACTGCTAAGGAGCGTTATAACAGTCAGGGAAGTGAGCGTATATTCTGATAGCCAAGCGGCTCTCAGGATATTGAGCTCGTTGGAGGTGCGCTCTAACTTGGTTAAGGAGTGTCTTCTCTCTCTTTTGGTCGCGTCGGAATACTTCTGCATTAAGCTTATTTGAGTTCCGGGTCACAGCGACATCGAGGGGAAGTGGGTGGCAGAAGAACTGAACAGGAAAGGTACTCGGGAAACGTTATCAACAGATAAAGCGTGGCTGGGGTGCCATTGACCACTTGTGGTACACTCTTGGATAGATGGGCCTCATGCCAACTCAGCGAGCGCTGGGTGAAAACCACAACATGCGTGATCGCAATGTCCTTTTGGCCGAGGGTGGACTGGGGGCGGTCGAAGGCACTACTCACACTCACAAAGCCACAGCTGGTGCGGATTTTAATGGGTCACAGTCCTATCGGTATTCACGCAGTAAGGCTGAAAATCCCACCGGACCCCTTATGTCGAAGTTGTCTGGAAGACGACGAGGTGGAATCACCTCAACACTACCTTCTTAGGTGCCCTGAGTTTGCAGGGCTAAGTACTTTGAAGTTGAAATTAGCCAAATTCGTAAATACATAATCGGATCGCAGCGTTTTATCGATAACATTTAGGGTGCCTTTGAATTTGTTGTATCACAAAAAACAATCTCACATTGTCTAATTTAGCTCCGGTTACACGGGGCTGCCACCTTACCTAACCTAACCTAAAAGCGTGCAATCATCATTGCGCTGTAAAATGTTGATGAGGTTTGTATTAAGTTTTTTAATAACCTATACTACATATTCTGGATATTATGCTCTTTAAGGTTCAATAAGTTTTTTTTCACAAATCGCTGAGCTTTTATGCTTTTTTGACTTTTTTGAAAGCACCAATATATTTTCTGGAGAACTTATAGTTTTGTTTTTCTTAAATTATATCACAAAAAAGGCGATGAGGCGGCCCTTGGAGTAATAGAAAGAAAGATTCTGGGGAAAGTTATGGGCCCTTACGAGTTGGCAACGGCGAGTATCGCAGACGATGGAACGATGAGTTGTACGAGCTTTACAACGACTTGGACACTGGGACCGGGACTTTTATATTTTTTATAATAAAAGTCCGTAGAAAAAAGTTATCTTTGGACTTTTACTTTATTTGAAATAAAATAATCGGTCAACCCAGACTTTTATTTTTTAAGTCCAGCCATAAAAGTTAAACTTGGCCAAATATTTTTAAGTCCGAAATAAAAGTCCTTTCGTAATAATAAACAAACCGCTTATCCAAATCAAACAAGTTTGGTATCAAATTAAAGAGTAATGAAATAGCTTTCAAACAAGAATAGCTTAACGAAGGTTGCCACCTATTTATATATTTTTTTTATAATCTATAAATATAATACGCGAAGCAATTTTTTGTCCTACACCGTTCGTTCCATTTTCAAAGGTTTTTTTTTGAAAAGAGTTGCCACTTTTTAAAAAATTTAATTCGAATTATTTAATAATAAATGTCATTTGATCCGCACCGTTCGTTCGATTTTGAAAAATGAGGTGTCAAATTAAAGGCTTGGGCTATAGATGTGTCGTGAGGTTTTAGTTTTTCGAAAATAGTTGCCACCCTTTCAAAAATAAGAATTATTCAAATTATTTAAAAAGTTAAATGAGTTATTGCAATATTGGTTTCAACCAAAAGGGGTTTGAAAATACTTTATTTCTTAAGTACATGTAGGAAGGTTGCCACCTGTTTAAAAAAATCAAACTCAATTTGAACTATGGTAATTGAAATATTTACCACCATATGGGTGACAGACGTAAGAACGTAGTAATTGAAAATATTTTGAAAAGTCGAATTGTGTTAAGTTATATATGAAATATGGGTATAAAACGACACATTTTCAAGTAATCTTTAATTTGAACTTGGTAATCTTTGAAGAAGGTTGCCACCCTTAACCAATTTTATGTCAATTATTTAATAAGTTAAATGAATTATTAATAGATGGGTTTGTATTTAGGAGAGTTGCCCTTGTTCAAAAAATCAAATGTAACTTAATTCAACAGTTAATTGTAATATGTGTCACAATATCAAAGGAAAGAGATTGTTTAGGCGCGATTGCTTACACCACCCGCCAAAATGCATGCTATGTAATGCTGCATGTGCAGAAATTTCCTTATATTATATATATGAAATTTTTGCACATGCACTTCTCTCCTGCCATGTAATCAAACTTTCTTAAGTTATAATTTGATGGCAGTTTAAAGTATGCTCAGCCTAGTCTGATGCATCCTCCGGGCAATGCTTCCCGAGTTTTCTGCGGACTGTGCATGGTTTACAACCATGCAGGGGTGGTAATAGTTGATTACCATTGGCCACAGTGCGTACCCAATACTTTTTGGTCCAATAAATATTTTATTTTTATATAAATACATAAATGCAAACATACTGGTCTCCCCTCTCACTGAGTTATTCATGGTCCTTCGAGCCGGATATTTGCAGCTATTGTTACATCCACTAGAAGACCAAGTCGTCTAGGGGGGCCGGTATGTTTAGGAGCGATTGCTAACACCACGCGCCTAAATGCAAGCTATTTTTTTTTTTTTTTGATACGGACGTTGGGTTAGCGCACTATCCATCAAGTGGCCCGTATGAAACTCCGATGAAGCCACCTCCCCGGGACTGCTTTCGCATTTCATCAGAGAGGGGCCGTGGCATACAGACTGCCTCACTCCATAACGCCATTTCCATATTCCCCCATCCACATTCGTGATAAGGGGTTCAGGAGCGTTTTGCCGACTGTGTTCCTGGAAAGATTTCCTGTGGAGTAGAAAACAAGAGTGAAACACGATTAAATTCAATTACTTCATTCATTTCACTGATTATAGCCTCTCTATCCGGCGGCGTTGTTCCCTTACTCTAAGCTCAGTCATTATTTCTTTACTGACAGATTTCTCTCCGTCCCAGACCTTAATGTCATTTAACATGTATGATAGCAAGTTTTCAGGACTCGGACTAGTCAGAATCAAATCTTTTAATTCGTTTCTTTTAACGGAAAAAGAAGGGCATGTAAAGAATATATGGTCGGCAGTTTCCGGTACACTTTCACATGAATCACACGCCATTGTGTCATCATGACCATACTTGCACAAGTACTGTCTGAAACAGCCATGCCCACTCAACAGTTGGGTCACATAGAACTCTACTTCGCCATGTGATCTGTTTAGCCAGGCTTCGATGCTCGGGATGAGTCTGAAAGTCCAGCGACCTGACGAAGACGCTTCCCACCGTGGTTGCCATTGGGCGAGGCTTTTTTGGCGTTCGTCCGCGATCTCGTGCTTAGAGAGGGCTCTGCCTTTGGATCGGGAAGTCAAATAGGTGCGCTGGATCTCGCTATCCATTAGATCAACAGGCATTATACCAGCAATCACACTGGCCGCATCATGTGAAACTGTCCGGAAAGCACTACATATACGTAGGGCACTAAGCCGGAAAATCGAATTTAATTTATTAGCGTACGATTTATGTTTGAGTGCATGCCCCCAAACAGGGGCCGCACACATAACTACTAAGAGTGTCCTTCGATTCTGGCTAGGACCTCCTACATTTGCTATTAACCTAGCTAACGCATTATGGACTGTAGCCGCTTTCTTACTAACCATTTCGATGTGTACTTTGTATGATAACCTAGCGTCTATCATCACACATAAATGCATGCTATGTAATGCTGCATATGCAAAAATTTCCTTCATTATATATATGAAATTTTTGCACATGCACTCCTCAACTTATACTCAACAATACTTTTTGATCCAATAAATATTTTTTTTTTATATAAAAACATACAAGCAAACATACTGGTCTCCCCTCTCCCTGAGTTATTCAGAGATTAAAAAAAAATTTAGTTTGAAGTTACTTTTAAAGAGGGTTGCCATCTATTTGAAAATCGAATTTATTTAACTTATACACTAGTTAAATGAAATAATAAAATATGAGTGCCCAGCCATCTTTAGTTAGAAAATGTTATTGGTTAGGGTTACCACTAATTCGAAAAGTAATATCTATCTCACTATGTACATACGTACATATACAGATATATTAAACGAGAACGCATTTTCTTAAGGTCATCTGATCTGCACCGTTATACGCATTTCGAAAATGGGATATTAAAATAAAGAACTGGATCAGTAGATGGTTTATTTTTTGAAGTTAGACATTTTTTTAGCGGTATGTGTAAGTCTAAGAATAGGCTGGACGGGATTAGATGAAACATTGAAATATTTTGATAGGTTTTTTAGTAAGGTTGCCATCTGTTTTAAAAGTTAAGTTCAATTTTGGCTATTTAACGCCATACGGGTTCACTAGTTTAATAATACTTCTTAGACCATTTCTAAAGTAATTTTAACTTTTTTATCATTGGAATCAATTGGTTCATTTGCAAGTTTACTAGCTGATACCCGCAACTCCGTTTGCGTAGCTTACTCTAAAGTTAGCAGCAGTGTTTTGGCATAATTTTCAATGAGATGTCTGTCAACTTTATCTTGACTATGGCTACGAGCCTATGTTTTTTATATAGTTAGATTTTATAGAAATTCACATATATATATATATATATTTTTTTTTAATTTATAATTTTCGTAAAGAGATTTCAAATCGCACCTGCAGCATACCTTTCTGATTTCATCAAAATCGTACCATAAATACGGATTTTCTGCATAACTACTCGACTCTAGCACATTTTTCGTAAAAGTATTTCCCAACACACCTGCAGTATACGCTACCGAGCGGATTCGTTTTTCGTAAAAGTATTTCTTCTTTCTGATCCATAACTAAAGCTCTTTTTGCTTTTTCACAAAATGTTCCAGCTGATTTGCATCAAACTGCTCTTCTCAAATCGAGTCTCTGTCTTACATAGCATCTCTACCTAGAGTCGATGCGTGCACATATAGTTAGCAAATGCCTTTTTGCTTGATTGCCATTCATAAGCCCTCAATCAATACTAGAGCTCCATTGAAAATGTCACCCGAATACTCCTGGTCTGGATTCGTTACACGTGCTAGTCTTAAAATGTCTTCACTGAAGCCCTCGCGATACACTTCCCACAGTTCTCGAGGATTCGATGGTGCACATATTGTTAAAATTATCGCAAACAAAGTTCGTATTTGCTTTGTATGACACGTGAGTGAAGCTTCGGTCAGAGTTGTGTTCCAATGCTGAACCTTCTCAAATAAACCCAGTTTAAAGCGTGCTTCTCTTTACATTTGGCATTCTACTCCGTCGACGGTTTGCAAAGCTAAGAATAATGTGCATTAGCACTCTGCGTTATTTGGATAAACAGTATACACATATCCCAAAGCATCGGACCAATATATACCAGGGTGCTCTGGAAGAATTGCCCCAGGTTCGTTCTATTGAACTTCCTTGCAAATGTGTACCACGTATATTATGTTCAAACTAAATATTTCTTAACAATCTTTCGTTTGACACCCATATTTTCATATAACTTGCGTATAATTTAATTAAGTTCGAATTTTCAAATAGGTGGCAATCCTCTTAAAAATATAGCTACGGACCTTCTCCTCGCCGAAACGAACCGTTAGACACCCATATTTAAATATTGTATATAACTTGTGTATAATTAAATTAAATTTGAATTTTCAAACAGGTGGCAGCCCTATTTAAAATATGGCTAAGAACCTCCTCTCCGAGACGAACCGTTTGACATCCATATTTCACTATTTCATACAACTTGTGTATAATTTAATTAAATGTGACTTTTGAAATAGGTGGAAACTTTTTAAGTTATTATTGGGCTTTTTCCCAAATATTTCGAAAAATAAAAATAATCCAGGATTCTTGTCCAGGAGGTCCTGGGATCAAAGGAACATTGATAACTTTATTCTACGACAATATTTTGCCCCGGACTTTTATAACATCGAAAAAAACCGTTATTTTCGGTCCCTGCTTGGACATTGTACAGCGAATTAAAGTACAGCGGCTCCGCTGGCTTGGACATGTCGTTCGAATGGACACAAACGCTCCAGCCCTGGAAGTATTCGACCGCTGGTGGAAGCAGAGGAAGAGGAAGGCCTCCTCTGCGTTGGAAAGACCAGGTGTAGAAGGACTTGGCTTCACTAAACATTTCCAATTGGCGTCAGTTGGCACAAAAGCGAAACAACTGGCGTGCTTTGTTGGACTCAGCCAAAATCGCTTAGGCGGTTACAGCGCCAAACAAGAAGAAGAAAAAGAATGTCATACCCTGCCACATACACTTTGTAGCATTTTGTTACCACACCCCCGCCGGGTTGATGATGTAAAATTTTTTGGTACCTAAAAATATCACAACGCTATTTAGAATTATGGCAAATACTAGTGGAGAGCTGGTGAAAAGTGTAGTGAGAGCAATAATACTCTATGGTTCCACGATATGGCTCCAGAAATTTAAACGAGAGTTATATGCCCGAGGTATTAGTTCAGAATATCGTCGATGCGCTCTACGTGTATGCTCTGCATTTCGAACGAGGCTTTGAGACTTAACATTGCCCCAGAAAACTTAGTACTGTGAATGATTAAGTTCGAGGAGGCCTGGAAGGCGGTCTTCAGTGCATCAGCAGGAATTATGGAGCAGTTGCGGGTAAGCGAACAGCTACGACGCAGAAAACAGTGTGAACAGCGATTAGAGATAAAAACTAGTTAACGTACAAAGTGCGGACTGAGACTACGAACAAAGACCTCGATGTTCGTACTGAGATGACTGACAATATCGACAGGACTTTTTCGAGCAAGTTGCTCAAACGGCCTTCTGACGAAATACTTGTCGGTAGCACAGTTGCCACAAGAAATTTTTATTTAGTACCAGTTTTTAGCCTAAAATGTACCAAATGAGGAGAAAATTTATCGATCGAAGAATTGAATCACTTTTTCGAGTTCACTGACATTTACTTTGTACTTATGTATGTTTTTTCAGTTTTACCGAATACAATTCATTTATTTATAATATCATACAACTGAGATATCTACTTGAATCAGTTAAATAAATTTTATTTCAATAAACTTTTTGAAACTTTACACAAATAAATCCATTGGTTTTTTTTTTTTTTTGAACCATTACCTAAATACGAATTGAGATAATTTTCTTTCCTTTTATGAAAATTTTATATTACACATTTGAATTGTTTTAAAAATAATCTTTACCTGACAAAACACTGTGGGCCTGTGTTTGGTTTTTAGTTAGTTCTTTCGCAAGCAATATATTGTTTAGAATTTTCATTTCTAGTTTATTTCTAAGTTTAGTTTTAACAAGGCCCAGATCAAAAAACTTTCTTTCCACAGCTGCCGAGCTATGAGGCAATGACATTAAAGCATTTACAAATTCATCCAGTTCTCTAAAACAGGATTCTCCAAGCCCATTCTTTATAGCAGAAACTTTTTCCAGAATTCTGAAATGTCCGTAAAACTCTCGAAATCTAATTTTGCGAGCCCTAATTGCAAGGCGAATTCATACAAGGTGGTGTTACTTTATCAGCTGATCTCTTCTTTTTTCATTCGCCTTGCATGTATTTTGTTTTTGCTTTTACTGCGCACCCGCTAAAAGCAAAAACAAAATAAATGTAAACTTTGCGGCAAATTTAGATTTTGGCATTCCACCCGCTATACAAAATACATGAGATCGTTGTTTTTCTAATGTTGCTACCAGCTTGTATAAATTCGCCTTGCCTAATTGCCTCCATTGACTTAAAATGCTATCAGGATCACGAGGTACAAAATGTGAAAATTCATTAAGTAAAGACTGAATTGTAACTTCATTTTCGCAAAGACCTAACTAGGAGTAATTATGCTTAAATTTTTAATATCTTCCCTTCCAAAATCAAATCGCTTTTGAATTGCTTTAAAAATTCCTATATTTGTTTAATAATAATAATAATAGATTGGCGCTTACACATATGTTAGTGTTTGGTCGAGCTTCTTCTCCAATTTGTGGCGTGCGCCTTAATGTTGTCACACAATGGGGAGGGACCTACAGTTTAACGCCGACTCTGAACGGCGATTGTATTTTTATGAGAAGCTTTTTCATGGCAGAAGTACCCTCGGAGGTTTGCCAATGCCTGCCGACGGTTGACCGCTGTTAAGAAAAAAACCTTTTCTCTACATTTTTTGCGATGTTGCTTTGACCAGGGCTTGAACCCAGGTCTGCGGAGTGGAAGCACGCACTGCTTACCACTACACCACAGCGGCCACCTATAGTTGTTTAGTATTAATTTAAAGAATGTTTCAATTCTGTCATACAAAAAAGGCAGTCTTACATTTTCGGATTGAAATTCCTTGTTAAGATTATTTATTACTAGCGAACCCGGCGAACTTTGTTTCGCATAAAATTAATTTTTTTATTGAAATATTTTGGTCCAACATTTTTACCAACAATCCCCTGTACAACTCAATCCTGGTGTCTCCGAATGAAACTTTGACGCATTGTATTATTGGCAAATCACATCCATTAGACTAATTGTAATGAACGGGAGTTCGATATAATCATTAGAGCAGCGGATCGATGTATTCGGACATTTACGGCACTTTTCACTTTACGATGCAGATGGCGATTGCGCTTTTGTCTCAATTCTTAAGCAGCTGCGCGTGATTCTTGTTTCTTCTGAGTTCCTGCCGCACGAATTCGCGACGCATGCATTCGAAGCTGTTCATGAACTTGAACCGGGGTTTGATTTGTACGGTTAATCGCCAATATTTTTTATATTGCGACTGTGTGAACCAATGTTTCATTATCAGATCGGCTGCATAATGGTTTTCGAACACTGAAGAAGAATTCGAACTATCTTCGAAGCAAATGAGCCGGGAAGGAAATGTAAGCGCCAAATGTTTTCATTTTGTATTTTGATCAAAATTCCATCACATCCTTTTCATATCCAGCAACTGTAAATAGGACCACAAAGAATTTGCAATGCACTCTAACTTAACCTAACCTGCGTACCTATATAATTTTATTATTATTATGATCAAAATAAAAAAAATAAAAAATCTTATCCAAAAAATATATGTAAAGTAAATTTTTTAAATTTTATCGCACTAAAAAGTTTCCTTGTCAGAGACAAACATAAACTTGTCTATTACAACTCACATAGGACGACCCGTTATTAGGCTTCGCTTTGTTTTATGTATATAGAGATTTAAATTTTTAAGTAGCTGGCAACCCTCTTCAAAATTATTATCCCTGGATAAGAGCGCATTTAAATACCTTTTAATCGCTAAACATGTTGCAATATTTTATTTAAGATTATATTTTAATCACTAAAATTTTAGATAGGTAGCAACCCTATTTAAAATATTGAATTTTTGCCTAAAGCGGTGAAGCTGGACTTCAAAAGGGTGTTTCACTCATTAAATTTTATGGAGTATTATGGAAGATATGGAGCTGGATTGACCAGATACAATGCTTTTAGCTTTTTAAAAACACTTTTTGAAGTGTAAACTTCTTTAGCGGCATGCATTTGAAAAAAAAATGAAACGAAAAATGGACAACAACCATATGAATGTTGTGTGTTTATGTTGTTGTTAAGCGAAGTTTGATCGAGCAGTATGTATGTACATACATTTATATTTCCATATGTACATATGCATACATACATATATATATATGTACATATGCATGCGCAACAGCCGAACAATGATGAGCGCAACGTGGTTGCTGGAAATGAAATGTGTTTGATTACAACATGCTCGCACACAATCCCATGCTGAACAGTTTGCAAGCATGTTCGCCGCTTCAAAT
>JAPVRG010097182.1:0-11733 GCA_029783565.1 Rhagoletis cerasi | reverse complement strand
ATTTTTTTTATATATTTTTTTCTTACTCCTGGATGCGAATTCGAGAAGACTCTACCCAACATAATCTAAAAAATTCAAGGGGAAAAGCTTATTTTCGACCAAAAGTGTGATTTTGTGAAAAATATAAAGTTAGAGTTTTTACTCAGTGCTCCATAACATTTACATTTCTTATCCGATATGGATGATCTTAGACTTAAAATTTACTGCAATGATTTATCTTTTACTCAAATTTGGGGAAAAAAAAATTTTTTATAATTAAAAATAAGCATCTAAAAATGTGTAATTTTCAAAAATGAATGAAAATTCCACTTTTTTCGATTTTGGTCGCTTGTAACAGTAATCACTTTTATTTATATCTGCACAAGTTATATATTTTTGCAAAGGGCTATCAATACCTTTCGAACAGTAGGTTGCTCGCGTCGATTAGATAATTTTTTCAAAGGATATTGACAAATAACTGCAAAAGGTACCAAAAAACACGTTTTTTGAAAAAATCTCGAAAACGCTTCTTTGAAAAAAAGAATGGATTTTGTTTTCGTGTTCAGCGACCCAAAATTAGCTTGGAAAACATTTTTTTTTAGGTTAACGCAATTACGTCAAAATTTTTCGACTAGTGTTATTTACCTTTCAGCAAAAGCTGGAACAAAATTTTATTTGAATGTGCTGAAAAAATCGAATGTAAAGTCTCCCTTGCCCATATGATTAACATGTGCTTTGAAATAGTTTTTCGCGTTTCATGGCAAACGGGTAATTTTGAGCTATGTCTCTTTTGAAGACGGTATGCGATATGTAGGTTCTTCCTTAGAATCGTACTTTTAAAGAATTTATATTAAAGCACTTACCTAAATGTTCGTGGCTTTCTCATTGGATAACTTCTCGATATGGTGTAACCTGAAATTATTTACAAAAGTACGAGAGAATTTGTGATTAGAAATTTAGATCTATATATATCGATATTTAAAAAAAGTAGTTTTGTGTTGATTGACAATAACTTAATTTACTATCACAATAAACGGTTATTTGTCTCTTTCGCTCAAAGAAAAGTTTTTGGTACGCACTATGTCTTTTCATCCCTATTGTGGTTATTTTCTTATTTGAGAAACACATTTGATGGACGGAGAAAAACGCCCCTTTCTAGAAATCTGCTAATTCCACAGTTCAATTAACAATCATGAAAACATATGGTATTAGCGGCAAAGTCTTCATACTTTACTGATAACGTTTTAACAAAAGATTAAGATTCGAAATAATCAATCGGCGAAAACGCCCACAATTCGCAATGATCAGTAAAATGGAATTTAAATAAAATAGAAAAAACACTAAAGTTGAAAACTTAAACGGATTTTATATGTACTGGTATGATTGTTATTATTTTTTTTAACTAGATACTAATTATTATCTGCAGAGATATTTATTATGGATTCGAGTAACACATACATACAAACTACGTATGTCTATATTTCTAGAAAAATACGAAACTGACTGTTTTTTTTTTTAATTTTAGTGCACTTTGAACATCAATATTTAGATTATATTCTATCACTAGAATTTTAATTCAATCGAGTTGGACATTCAAGGCGCGTATGTACATATCTACATACATATGTGTGTAGAAACAAAAAGTTACAAGAAGCGAAGGCTTTCAAAGTCAGGCCTTTCCATAAGACACAAGGTTTCAACTAAGATACTCTGATTATTTTGTAGGCAAATATATTTCGTTAAACTTTATAACTTGATAAAAGTAATCAGTTTAGAAGGGTGCGGAAAAGTTAAATAGTTGTATTTATAGAACAACTATTGATATATTTAATTAGAAATATGCCCAAGAATGCAAGGAGAAACGCAAAAAACACGAGTCAATTTTATAATTTTGGCAAAAAAAAGTACATAAATTTATGGCACATTCAAATACAAAACTGATGATAAATAATTTGATTTAATAATTTTAGCAGGATTTATTTCAACCTAACATTATTTTTAAATTTCTAGGTAAATATGTATGTAATTTTCTTTAAACATAAAATGAAAATAAACAAAAGTAAAAATTAACATTGAAAACCAATAAAAAATATAGTGCCATATAAGAACAGCTAACCAAGGGTGGACGTAAATGAAACTCAATTAGCATTTAATTTAAAGCCATCGTCATTTGAAAATTTCGTGCTCACAAATATATGTAAGTGTCCTTCATTACTTTTTGTCTAAATATCTTGTGAACTCGCATAATCGTAAGAGTTTCAGGTTTCAGGTTTTTGGTTTTAAATTTTATGTTTATGCATAAGTATTTGTGTTGAAATGTCTTTTCTTTGTGATTTTCACCAATACTTTCCGATATTTTACCCTTAGAGTTTACAAAACGAAGGAGCGCGATTTCGAGGAGTTATATGCGAACGCTCGAGTGCTCGAGCACTCAACACCTTCAACAGCTAGAGTGCGTGCAGCATTTTTGGCCGCCACGGTGGCAATGATTTTCGGTAGCTTTAGAGCCAGCCCCTGACCAAAGCCAAAGCCAGCGCCAGCGCCAACTTAGCTTGATCTGGGACGGCATGCAGCTGGAAGAGCGACTGTCAGAGTTCGTTGTAAACTTTTCAAAGCTTGTGAAGGTACAGTTTTCGCTGGCATTGTTGATGTGATGTCTGTTGGTTCCTTTGTTGCAATTACAGTTACGCCTAACAATCGGCAGAAATTGCAAATTAAAATTTACACGCGCGCTCAGCTCGTTTGTTTATTGCACAGGCACACTCCCACATCCAACACAAATGCATAGGTAAACAAAAATTGTTGTATTAATTCATGATTTTGGTTTGAACTTCTTTATTTTGCCGCTTCCAAATTGCTATTCACTTTCCTTTCATTCACGATAACAACATTTAAAACTTTTCTTTAATTTTCCACGCAGTTGCACTATCTTTTTCAGTGGCGTTTTATTTCATTTTAATTTTCAAAGCAAAGCGGGGTTGACACTCAAATAGACTTGTCCAAATAGAACAAGAACACCAAATTGTCGTAGTAGAAGCGGTTGTTTGTTAACAGGGTGATAATAAAAACAGCTCTGACATGAAGTTACTGCGGCTCAGGGTTAAACAGGAAAAACTGATGATCAACATTATAGTACGTTTGCGCAAAAAAGTATGCAACAGAAAATGCACGCTCGTTGAATTGCTCCAGAAACACAAATTCTTCAACTAAGGCGATTCGATGAAATTGGCAATACATAAACCGGACTTATAAATTATGGAAACGGCAAATATAATAATGACGAAGCGTTGGTAAAGCGGGGACTACATTTTTGCGTATTTGCACGTTTAATACCGGTTATAGTGTTTTTGTAGTATGCAATGGAATGTTAAGAATTTGGATTTTGTGTTGTACATTTAGCACATCCATCGTTTAGAATATTAAGAATTAGGGCGTCACAAAAGGAAAAGCTGTAGCTTATATTGTAGAGTTTGCGTATGTATTTTAATTTAACTTTTTACATTTTTCACATTCGTTTTTTTGGTGTGGATAAGCAGCGCTCGTTTAAATGTTTCGTTTGGATTTTTTTTTGTTTTTTTTTCTGTTTTATTTGATAACTATACTTACACTCGAAAAGTCCACTTTCACCTGTTATCAGTGGAGATTGAATGTGATTTTATGGCTTTGTCACTGGGTTTATTCGTCATTTCTTGGTTTGGTAAGTTAAGGCATAGATATATTGAGCCCATAATTTTGAAAGGGGTCTAGGTCACATCACACCTTTTGTGCTTAAATAATAATTTACCTGTATCTGAACGCGTCGTTTATTCGTTCAACTTCACTAACCAAAGGTCAAATGTTTTGTCATTAGTTTATTACGATAGAACGTTTTACAGATGCATTCGGTTACAAGTAACCGGCCATTTAAGCACTGAACGTGTGATGTGACTAACAATTTTGTGGACATATTTGCATGTACATATAACTTTCTTTTTAATATTTAATATGTATATATAAATAAGAAATTAATTTGGTTAACAAGTTGAAACAGAGGTACGGTTCTACATACATACATACATACTCTGTTCAAAATGGAGCTTTGCTTGTATGAAGAATTTTAAGCGATTAGCTGCTGATTTTCGAAGCATAGTTGGAGAAACTAATCAGAAATTATTTTAGTAAAATTATTATGCAGTTACATAATATTGTGTACAAAACATTTAATTCTTAGATACTGCACTGTATTAAGATTTTGCAGTCGTAAAGCATATCTTATTTTGAGATTAATTCAAACGTGTTTGAAAAAATTTATAATATTTTAAAGTTTCGTAGGTAAGTCGAGGTTGGCCATAAAATCACATTTAACTTGATTAAAAAATTTTTAACAGGAGATATTTGTAAAGTAACTGCTGGCACACATTCGCATAATTTTAATCAATTTATTTACCAAGCACCAAATTTAGTTTCTCCGAGACTCCTTAAATTGTTTTCTGTTATTTTATTTATTTTATTTATTTTATTTTGATATTATAGAACAGAGTTTACTATCGAAACATGCACATATGTAGATAGGACAAAATTTGATTCGTTTTCTACGCGGTTAAAGTCGGCACAATTTTCCAGAAACAATGAAAAAATCACTCAAAATTCTACAGAAAAGTTTTAGATTTTATTTCAAATTTATATTTTTTAGAACGATCAGTTTTAATATTTAAATCTCATTTCAATATTTTTCTCAAAAAGACTGCAGAACGAACTCGCGTGAGAGACGACGTACAAGTGGACGCTTAACTTGTCCGCCTGACCCAAGACGAATGTCTCACAAGAAGGGCATGACAAGTCCTTTATATTATAATTTGCACACAAATATTTTATAACTAAACACCGCCGAAGGAATCGTACTGCCATACTAAGCGGACAAGTCAAGCAGCCAGCCAGCCAGCGCTCAGCATGGTCCAAGATAGCCCTTGTGCTTACATAAACTCACACACTTGTACACTTGGACGAGCAGTACCCACTCGCTCAAAGATAAGTAGTGAGTGGCTGCTTAAACTCACTCAGAATCTCCAATGCGGTGAGGCGAACGACTCATAACAAATTCCAAATTTTCTATAATGTATAAAATTCCCCTTGCTGCTGCATCTTCTCTTCGGCACTTCGAAGGAAGCAATGGGAAATTATGTAGAAGAAGAAAAAGACTAAGTCCAAGCAGAACCAAATACGAAGCAGGTGCTGAAGAATAGCTGCAGGAAATATCCAAGTAGCTAGTGGAATAGAGGAATACAAAAATGAATTAAGTAGAATACACGAAAATAGGGAGACCGAATACGGGAAGGTTGAAGGAGCACAGAACTCAAGAAGCCAAACGAACTAAAAGACTGACTGAAGGTTCGAGCAGGCCGAAAGAGCAGAGCGAACGACCGACTCTCGAACGAATCGATGTTTGTATACGCCTGTTTCGGTAACTGCTTAGTCCTATACCCCAACACCCACTCACAAGTATGTATGTAGGCTTGTACAAGCTGCTTTATTTGATTTGTATTATATAAATTGTATGTAAATATATACATATATGTATGTGTGTCCACAGAAATATATGCAATTGGAAACATATGTATGTTAGTACATACATATAATACATAAACATATTTAAAGTATATATTGCTCTGAGAGTATATGACAATCTTGGTCGCTGTATGATGCTTTCTGATGATGGTGATAATGTTTGGAATACTAGTATCAACTTCTCAAGCTCGCTTAACTAAATATGTATGACAAAGAAAGCCGCATGCAGATATTAATGTAGCAAAGCAGGCGGAAAGGCTAGCTGATGAGAAGCCGAAATTGAAAGCAATTACCAAGAAAGTTATGGGGAAAGTAAGTCGCAGAGATAATCAGCCAACCAACTGCTACCACGAGCACCTTTGGTCCTCCATCGGCAAATGCTAAACTCACCTCGGGTTAACACTAACGAATTATACATTCTTCAGAATTTCACATTCCTGCTCAGATAAAGAACATCGAAGGCACGGCTTTAATACTACATATGTACATACATACATACATATGTACATATTTAGGCCATCAAATAAGTTGTCGGCGATGTTGTTAAAGAGCGCCATTTAATGTATACTCCTTTATATACATACATACTTATTTTCAAGCAAAGAAATCATGCTCATCTCTAAAGATGCATGCATTTACAAATCTATGTATGCAGTTGTGAATGTGTGCACGAGAGAGTTTAGTATCGTATTTAAGAGTGTGCGCTTACGAACTGTGGGTTTGGGCCATTGGCTGGTCGGTGCGAAGGCTGTTAAAAAATGTAGTAGCATTCTTCTAACTGCGGGGTACGAGTACGCGATTTTTAATTTTTTTTAAATATTGATGAAATCTCACTTTGAGGACAGCTCTTATTCGCTGCCTTTACTTTGTTTACACTGATAAATTTTTGCTCGGTTTTCGCGAGTTATTTGAGTGAGATAGGAGTTTTTTTTTTTAAATATTAAAAAATTTACAAATAAGTTAGTGGATAAGTTTCCAGCTTGTAGTTGCATTCACCATTCAATGGTGTATTTTTAATTAATTTTTCCAGCTTCAAGAGCAATATTTACTAGATTTTCCCGGTGTAAAAACATATATTTTACTTTTGGTTGAATTTATTTTGCATTTTTGAACTGTTATATAAAACGCACGGTACCAAACTGGTATCACGCCATTATTATCTGGTCGAAGAAAGCTTTCGAATTTTCCACATACACACTACAGCATAAGAGGCTAAAAACGGACTGATTTACAGAATTTATTGCGACAGTCAAAGGCTGCACGTAGCACAAAATAAAATGAATCCAAGTCACCAGTTACACCTTCTACACACAGATGGGCAGACCAAACGACAGCGAGAGGCATGCGGCAAGGAAGGAGCTAAGGCAAAGGTCAGCGTGGAATTTTGAGGAGAGAAGGAGGGCTAAGAAATTGAGAATAGAGGATAAGCGTAAGCAAAAGCAGAAGCAGAAAGCATGGAATCATGAAAGGACCGCAAGCGCATAAAGTAGGTTTTAGCAGCAGGGAGATAAGAGCGACGCAGCATCAAACGCAGCACCCGCTTATTGCAAGTTTGGTACACTTTCTTCAAATTCGAACGCATACAAGGCCTCAAAACACAAACACATGTGCCAGAAGGGGCCAGACGACTTCATTGTTTAATAGAATCACGTACACATGCGTACGTCATATCTAAGTCTAATAAAATATATTATTTATATATGTATGCATGTAAATTTGTAATGTATTAAATAGAGACCTCATCCGGTAAAGAAAGTTGATTCTGGCGGGAGCACTGCTAACGACAACAACAATACTAATCTGTTACCACACACAAAATTAGATAAGTTCTCACACACGCACATTTAAGGAGTTACACTGACGTTTGCTCGAGAGCATACGTTTAAATTCTGGATTTTTGTTGGCGTACGTCTCGCTCCGTGATTGACTCTGTTAATGATGAGGAAAAAGATGCAAGAGTTACACTTTCCTAAAATGAGGTAGTTCATGAAGGAGGGCAATAGGGTGGTGGATGCAAGCGGAGCACAGAGTACAACACAATATAACATACACAACTAGCCTTAACCGAGCGCACATATCGTCTAAGATAAACTAGAAGAGCGTTCATTTCGCCGTAACGTATACGCAACCACGGCACAAAGTGGTGAAGAGCTGTTTGAGGTGCATGCTGCTTCTGCGTGCTACTAAAGAAACTCATATACACGCACAAATTCACTTAAGTGTCTCGCTACTCCGGATGAGTGCGAAGAGAAGAGCTGCAAAAAGAAGTCTACAGGGGTGTTCGCGGCGGTTAAGATGGCATCTGCGGCAATCTAAATATTTAGTGCTCTCATGCTAAGCAAGCTGCTAAGCCAGCGGTGTGATAGATAGGTTTTGTTACCTAGTTGCCTTCTATTCTATTAAATTGAGTTGAGTTTTTTGTGTTGAGTAAGGTTTTTTTGTACCTAAGTATGTGTGCCAATTGATAGAAAAGAGAAAATTCTGACAGATCAAATGAATATTTTGACATTTCTCGTGGTGAATACAAACGTCAGAATTTTACCTAGCTCAGGGGGTAAAATTTTAACAGTTTCTAAATATGTATATATACATACATATGTATACGAGTATTTTTTGGTGGAAATAAAGAGCGAAAATCAAAATGGTAGCACAAAAAGATGAAAAAAGCGTGCATATGTAACCTGTAAGTTATAAAATATATCGGATTTCATTTTTAACAATTTCAGCAACACCAAAAAATAGAGCTTTCGCACGAGCGTTTGTTTGGTTTTTCAACTGGCAAAATTTTACTTTGCATTTGGCACAGCAAAATTCAATTTATTTGTTCACCATGGTAAATTTTTCCACCTCATCTCACCACGGAGTAAAGAGCTACCGATTGGCACACAGCCTAAGTAAATAAGTAAGAGGTTACTGGCTTCGAAATACATATGTTGGTTCGATAAACGTATGTAGGTACACATATATTTTTCTCTTCGTACGTTTACTGAGTGCTGGCTGGATTTATTCTGTACAGCCATGCACACAGACAATCATTTTTTAGATGGGCAACACAAATTTCACTCAAATTCAGCTTTGGCGGGTATTTGAAAAAACTAGGAAAATTTTTCTCCGCATTTGGCAGATAAATGAAGAAAGTGGTCCGTACGTAATCTTGAATTGTCGACCTCTCCTTACCATAATTGATATCATCTTTTGCAATTCGCCGTTACGAGTTACTGCATTATAATTTCTTTTTTCCAAACACTAAATGCTTTGTTTATGGTAAATCGAAACTATTGCACTAGTCACTTAACATCAACGCTATATTTATTTGTATATTTTTTTTTTATAAATTTTGTTTGCTGTTCGTAGAAAATAGTTTGCCGTTTGTCTTTTTTGATTTCCGGGCTTATAGGGAACTCACGATTTTATATTTAATCTCTAGAAAATGTCTTGCAAAACACGATTTCGTATAAACATTGGTTTAGTTTGACAATTTTAGTAAATTTTTTAGCCGGTTAATGTGCGTTAAAGAGGGCAACAACAACAGAAAAACGAAATTGAAAAATGCGAAAAATTAAAAAAAATTTGTACGACGACGTTGATGTGAAGCTTTGTACTAAATCGAAAAAATCGAAAAAATCATTTGGTGGCGCGTATAGGCCGCGGCGACGTCACGACGCCGCGCGCGAATGCGAAAAATTATTTGAAACATACATACGGGCGCAAACGCACACACACATATATGTACATATGTATATGTATTAACATACAGAAAAGTAACAGATAATGGCGGCGGGGCGAAGTGGAATGAGATGAAGACCGGCCCTGCGGAAAAGAGCGAAAAGCAGGAAAAAGTGTCAGAAAATCGAAGTAAAAGGTCGCGCATTTGACGCGTGAGTGAATTTGCCACGCGCTGTACGTAGATAGAACAGGCGGAAGCGGCGGTATTGTTTAGAGGGCCGTGAAGAGGACTTCAATCGTGATGCTGAGGTTGCACTACCACCACCACCCACTGCCCACAGCATACCCATAGCCTAAGCGCATTTCAGGCGGGTGAGGAACCAATTCCATACACATAGCTCATGCGCGCGCATAAGAGAGCAAGAGCCGGAGCTAGTCTGTGTACATATGTATGTATTTGCTGCATCTACACAAATGGATACATGCATTGATATGTACATCCATGCAAATGCCAGCGAAAGCAAACATTTAAAGCTTCTCTACTCGTAAGCGCTCGGCACCGAGTTTGCTAATACCGAGAGCACCAAAAAATTCGAGTATTGGCGCCCCGCTCTCGCACGTACATACCTATATACATAGTAATGCAGCCATGTGAATATGCACATATGTACATATGCATATATCTTTCGCACCCTTCACAAGGCACCTGTGAAATTCTGAATGGGGGTTTCATTAGAGAGAGTGGCAAGCAAAGCGGGTGCGATGGTTGTTGCAATGGTTGAGTGAATATTTTGTTTGTGGCCAGAGGTTAGGTTTTCGCGGGAAGTAGGTGGTGTGAGTGGAATTTATCTTAAGCGGGTAATAAGAAGCGCCTCCAAACTTTATGCTCGTTATGCATTTTTTTTATACTAAAACGAATGGAGAAATTTTTAAACTCAAGCAAGAGAGTGTCGGTCCTCATTTCTTTTAATAGCAAACGGGGTTTACTTGGATTTGGTGGTGGTTTGTTTCTAATATAAGGCTTGTGAGATTATTTCAATATTGGTATGAAATTCATTTGCGCACAAGCCAGTTTTTATATATTTTAATCTTTATCTCCACATAGTAAATTGCTTAGATACTGCTCCAGATTCAATTTATCTGAAAGAAACGCTACGTAGAGTGTCTCTTTCTATGCCAAGGAAGTTTTAAGGAGAAAACTGGTGTGTTGAACATACATATGCAAGACATTTTTATGTTGCAAGAAATTATTTCAGTGACACAATTTTTACGACCACGTGTTTCTTCCAAGAAAACTAGTATGGGAGTAGAAAAACTTACCCAGACAATAATCTTTTGGGGGGGGGTGAGGGATTTTAAAAGATAAACATTTAACTAAAACTGCGAGAAAATTTTAAATGTTATCCAACGAAACTTTTTAAACTTGACTTCAAATTATAGAAAGTTATTTTTCTATTTAATATCGGTCGCCCCTCGGATTAACTACAGGTCTATTTTGCACGTTGTCGATCATTTTCGTAACCGGAAAATTTGTTTACCAAAAGTTATTACCACTTCAGCAATTCAGCTATGGATTTTTGTAGAAATTCTGGCGTTACATATTTCTCGGAGCAATATCTTTGTTTGCGGCTGTTGTGGTCAAGCCCTGGTAAGAGCAACATCGCAAAAGAAATTAGAGAAAAAAGGTTTTTCGAAACAGCAGTCGCCCCTCGGCAGGCAATGGCAAGCCTCCGAGTGTATTTCTGCCATGAAAAAGCTTCTCATAAAAATACAATCGCCGTTCGGAGTCGGCGTAAAACTGTAGGTCCCTTCCCTTTGTGTGACAACATCAAGGCGCCATATGCAAATGCCAGCGAAAGCTCTCCTACCAAATTGGAGAAGAAGCTCGGCCAAACACTAACATATTATGTAAGCGCCAATCTATTATTATTATTATTAATCTATGTCTATACTTATTATATAAAGAGAAGCCCCTTTTTTTGTAACAGGTAATCTCGAGAACGGATGGTCCGATTTTCCTGAAATTTAGTATATAAATAAGACCGATCTATTTAAAATATCTTATTATAGCCCGATTTGCTTAACATTTGGTACGTATGTAGCTTTTCGCCTAGACTAGCATATAGGATCATTTTTTTCCGGGAAGTGGACCAGGAACCGATCTATTTGAAAAAATCGTACTTGTGCTCCGACTTGCTTAAAATTTGGTACGTAGGTGGATTTTTGCCAAGGTTAGCATACAGGATCCTTTTTTTTGCGAAGTGGACCAGGGACCGATCGATTCAAAAAAATCGTATTTATGGTCCGATTCGCTAAAAATATGGTACGCAGGTAGAAGGGATGTTTATTTTTTTCGATTTTTGCGATCCCGGGATTTTCGAGATGTCGTTGTTGCAATCCCGGGATCCCGGGATTAGTCCCGGGATCCCGGGATTAGTACCGGGATTTAGATATTCATTATTTTTCAACAAAATGTCATCAATATTGTCAGAGAAGCTCTCCTACCGTATAATAAATAGTAAATAAATGGGTTTGAAATTTAAT